>JANEYF010005180.1:0-239792 GCA_029963845.1 Rhamnusium bicolor | reverse complement strand
TGATAATTTTACAACAACAAATGGAGGGCATATCGAGCATTTGCGGTAACTAGTGTTTGACATCAAACATCCCATTATGTAAGCAACTAGATTCCATTTACTTTTTGTTATTAATTTGATTTGTTAAGAATATATAATAAGTTGAAATATATCCCCTTTATACTTTCGATCCGACGCAATATTTTAGGCTAAATATAATCTAAATAGAAATTTACAGTCAATTTGTAAATTTTCTGTTGATCATAATCGAAGTGTAAATCCCAAAATGCCTACATTATTACTATTTTGCTCAGTTATTAAATGCGATTTTGTTAAATTCAACTTGAGATTAGAATAAATAATAAAACTATTTCGTTTCCTAATCATGTCCGTGTCCTTGGTGTCACAATAGATGAAAAATTACAATTTGTGCCGTAAAATATTTGCTGTGGAAAGTGTATTTTAAATTAAAAGTTCTTTATGCAAATAAATGTCTCTTAAATTTCAAACAGACAAAATTATGAGTAGTTATTCCTTTGTTTAATTATTGTTATATAATATATTATCGATGTTTAGATTAGACTACCAAAAATTGAATTCAGGTGTCTCAAAATACATATGCTAGATTTGTTACTAGTAGTAGTAGTAGCTACTTATTTTACTAGGCAAGTAGGCCACAATGGGCCCTTTTTACCTAGGGACCTACAGTTTAGCGTGGACTCCGAACCACGGTCTTCGACTGTTAATTAACCCACCGCCTCGGCCTGCCCACTCATCTGCGAATGTTTAATATCATATTCACATGTCAGTCGAAATATCGAAATTGTGGTGGTTAAAATGATAAATTAGTTGAGTATCATTTTCTTGTGTGCGACAAAAATTAATTCACAGATATAATGTTCATAATCATGGTGGGAATATTAGAAACTCTTCTTTGATGACTGTACCACATCATTTTTCTTTAATAATGCTCTAGATGCCTGTGTCTCAATAAGCTGTATATTTAAATTGAATTATTATTTATATTGTTATCAATTTTATGTATGTTACTAAACTTTTTAACACGAATTTATAAATTAGTACATGTGGTTAAATGTAAAAATAGCTTTAAGCCAAACTTTGATAGCCAAGCAGCTATAAAAGCTCTTGGCTCCTTCCGCTCTAACTCCAAAACGGTATGGAATTGTCAGAAAGCTCTAAATCATTTGAGCAAAAAACAACAGAGTGACTCTGGTCTGGATACCCGGCCACTCTGGTATGGAAGGTAACGAAATAGCGGACTCCTTAGCCAGAGAAGGAGCGGGATGACGATTCATCGGACCAGAACCAATACTTGGCATATCCTCAAGTACGCCAAGATGGCTATCTCAGCTAGTGATGGGACTCGAGTGTGAAAATAGTCGAGTGACTCGAGTCAAAATCCGATTCGAGTGACTCGAGTCATATGGCTGTTCAATTCGAGTAAAGTTGTTACTCGAGTCGAGTTATTGCTACTCGAATCAAGTTTTAACTCGAGTCGAATTGCAATTCGAGTAAAGTTGTTACTCGACTCGGGTTATTCCTACTCGAATCAAGTTTTAACTCGAGTTGAGTTGCAATTCAAGTAAAGTTGTTACTCGAGTCGATTTATTGATATTCGAATCAGTGTGTTACTATGATTCAAGTTTTAAATCGAGCCGAGTTGCAATTCGAGTAAAGTTGTTACTCGAGTCGAGTTATTGCTACTCGAATCAGTGAGTTAATATGATTTAAGTTTTAAATCGAGTTGAGTTTGACTAGAGTCTAGAGTCAGTGCAGAGTCGAAATCAAACTCGAGGCGAACTATAGAATAAGTAGTTGGAGATGATTCAGTGGTTTGCTAAATGGTAAGTTTTTAAAGTGTATCTAGGTTTTTTCTTTTGGTAATCTTTCAGCATTTAAAACACTACTATCTAATTCCAACTAAGTTTGAAAAATCGAAAGGAAAACATAAATCATAATAATTGAAATACAAAATAATAAATGGACCTAGGTCAAATATTATTTTTCCGGCAAATCAACACATTTCAAATACAAAATTAAATATTTAATTAACATTGTATATAAAATGACATTTAAAGAAAACCAACATAATTTTTTTTTTATTAACTTAACATTAAATTAAACTCTTGTTTAGCACAAAATATTAAATAAATACAGTATTTAATATTTAATACACACCGATTACGGTTTTTTATTTATTTCGAACTAATTGAATCGAAAAACAAATCTTTATGAACATGAATGTGCCAGTTTGAATGCTGCAGTCGTGTGAGTCTTGAGTTTAAAGAATTCTAAGTTCTAATTTCTAATTTTCTAATACGTCATAATAACGTCGTATGTAACAAATATAGGTTTGTACGTAGAGGCGATTTGTGATAGTTTTCTGACTATAGAGATGCAAGTATTACGAGAGCTCTGCAATAACAAACTTTCTGATTGAACAAGCGCATCTCTACAGCAATGTGCGCATGCTTCTGATAGTTTCAAACGGTTGGAAACTGCTCTACGAACAAACCTTTTAATTAATAATTATACAATCTGACCTACAAACATGAAATAACAAACCTGGAGGGGAATTCCCGATCCCGATGACCCGATGATATAGTAATTGATTAGTGATTTCATTCATGGTTACATGTTTTCATCTTTATTACTTTTACAAGATTAGTGCCTTCAGTGCCTTCATGTAAATAATCTTTCATATTTATACTATATAAACAAATCACACTGGCACTAAATAATATTTAAAAATATTAATAAAACCATAAACAATTAAATTAAAGAAACTTGACTCGAGTCAAAATGCGACTCGAGTCTAAAGGCGACTCGAGTCAAAAAGCGACTCAATTAAAAAATCGACTCGATTCAAAAATCTACTCGAGTCAAAAAGCGACTCGAGTCAAAAGTCGAGTTGATTTTTTTGAGTTTTACTCGACCTAACTTTTGACTCGAGTTTCATAACAATGAAACCGAGTTTCAACTCGACTCGAGTTTCAACTCGACTGAGTAAATTCGGAAACCTACCGAGTTATTCGAGTGAAAAAAAGTCGCTCGAGTCCCATCACTAATCTCAACCTGAGCTGAAAGGAAAACTCTCCAGTATTGGCAAGAGTTACCAGGATTAGTTCATTCGAAGGCGTTTCTAAATACCCTTTGAAATCAAGAGCTAAGAAACTTTTAGAGTTAAACAGGATAAACCTGAAAACTCTAACAGGCCTATATACCGGGCACTGCTGACTAAACTATCATCTGCATAAACTCGGCCTAGCCGAGTGCCGTCTATGCCTGGAGAATGATGAGACGGCAGACCACATCTTATGCACCTGTCCCGCTGTGGAGAAGATCCGATTCTCAATATTCGGCAAAGGGCAACTGGTGCCAGAGGATCTGGACACATTCTCACCCAATAAAGTTATCAGTTTCATTAAGAGACTGAACTTATTGGGTGAAATATAATTAGGCGTGAGCCATAATAGGCCTGCTGATGGCCGCAGTGGAGGGTCTACTGAGACCCACTCACAACAAACCTAACCTAAGCTAAACTTTACCCTTTGTACTCGCCTACACATTTTTTAAGTACTTTTTTGTACTTAAAACAATAAAATAAACCTGGTTATAATTGTTATTATTGTTATTTTGAGTATGTCTGAAATCAGAATGCAAACAGAATTAATTTCTAGAGCAAGTTTGTGAAGTTGCCCTCATAAATAAATTATTTCCAAAAATAATTCTAGTAGGTACTAATCAAATTTTGCCACAGTCGCAGTTGACATTGATAAAGTAATTTATATGTTATCTTAACACAATTTTGGATTGACACTAACAAATTCTAGAGATTAAGAATTCAAAACTATAACTTTATTAACCCTAATATTAACTTTAATAACTACGATAAACGCGTTCTTTTGAATGCATGCAAACACCTAACATCTTTCATTCGGACGGGGTATACTATTATTATTCCGGCATTGTTTGTGGACCCTATAATTTAGCTTATAAATGTGTAATTATCTAACATAACATGTGTGTGACGAATTTATTCAGAAAAAAGTTGATTATAAACCTCAAAAATGTAAATGCAAATTAACGGCCGCGCCGGCATATTGCCGAAACACGTCTGTTATAAAACCTCTTATTACTCAGGTTTATCAGTGTGATTATCTGGAAATAAACGACTTTAACACTAATAATATGACCATAAATTGGTGTGTTGGTAGTGTCTTGTTTGTTTCCATGTAAAATTTTGCATTTTTAAAAACGGATCGTATTCATATAATACAAATGATGGTTTTAGGTGGATGTTAGATCATTTGATAAGGAAACAGGCAATAAACATGTCTAAACAATGGCGTTTTAATTGGGCTCTACATACATATACATGTTTTATCGGGATTCCCACTAATCTGAAAATCTAGAAAATCAAGAAATAGAAACGAAAATTGTTTTGAATTAAAGCAAAATAGGTACTCTTCAAGTGAATTATTGGGCTATTTCAATAATGTCACGACAAACTTCCACATAAACAAATTCGGGTTCGTCACTAAAGACCATGCCTGCACCCAATGCACCCGCTCATTAAAGTTTATTTCAAACTTATTTGCAACATAAAAACGTCGGCTTCTTTGATCTCTTTACCATCGTCAAAAAAGGCGACGTTTTTTATGTTGCGAATAAGTTTAAAATACACTTTACACCATTCCAACCTGCGCCTGCGAGTAAAGAGGGTAGTAATAAAAATGGTTGGTAGGAACGAAGCTCAAAAGATCGATATACGAACGCCATGTATATTCTCTGTCCTAAAGTTTTCATCCTTTGTCAGATCACCTTAATTAACATCTTAACACAGTCGTCAAATTACGGTCTACGCGGCTGATAGTCACGCATTTGTCCAAATTGGTTGCAATAAAGTGCTGAACATAATATGAACTCAGTTGTCTTATAAGTCGCTGTTTTAATACAGCTCTAAAGTAACAAATAGTTCTAGATTCTATCGCGCTAAAGTGGAAAGAGAATAACCACAAGAAGCAGTCTGAGCTGTCGATGGTCTCCGACGGACTTACCCACTAGCATTGGCAATAATAGTATTGTATTATTGGAATATCACAGTCCTTGTTTCATAAGGAGGGGTAGAGGTTTGACTTACATTACAGTGGTGTTTGCCGATACTCTGAGAGTATCGATCCGCTTCATATTGAAAAGTATCGATAGTTGTATCGTATCGTTTTCAAAGTATCGATATGCGTAATATCGAACAAATTTCGATTCGAAATTTTGTTGTACAAATAAACGCTTAAAATTTTGTTTGCCGTTCTATAATTTAAATTGTAGTTATTTATGCATTATTATGTGGCGATTGCAATAAAAGTATTGCTAAACAAAATCAAAATAGAAGAACCTGTAATTTGATAATTATATAGAATTGTGAGTCTGTAGATGACAGAATTTATATTTCTGATCGTAGTTGATTTATGTTTTCACAATCGAATTTTTCCAATGCTTTATTTATGAAGTAATACTAATTTATTGTCCAATATATTTTATTCCATACCCACCTATATTGAAACGATACACTGATATATCGATACAAAATATCGAGTATCGGAGCCTAAAAGATCGATACTCAAAAATACCGATACGTATCGCCCAACACTACATTAGAGCATTAAACTAGTTTTTTTTTATTATTTAAAAAATTATAAACACTTTCTATTACTTGTCTAATTTTCACTTTATTTGTTATTTTACAACTAGTTTCATCCTATTCGGACATTTTCAAGTAAAGTAAAATATACAAATATACAAATAAAGTGAAAATTAGACAAGTAATAAAAAGTGTTTATAATTTTTTAAATCAAAATGGACTTTCACAAAGTAACTTCATCTTCAATCAATTATTTGAATAGTAGTTTTTTTTTATTCATATATTCTACGTCCGGACTATTTCTCCTAACAGGGTCAGTCACCGACCTGGAAATTTTACCAAAGCTCTTCGCTATCAAAGAGTAGGGATTTTTATTGCCTAACATTTAATAGACAAAGGAGCGACTACTTCTCATCCCCTCCGAAGGATGGTTATATCCCCTACACAACCTCGCCAAAGATTGCTTAACTTCTGTGTATACGCTGTTGCACAGCCTTCTTTACGTCCAAGAAGGCTTGTGGCTGACGTATAAGAAGACGGGACGACGACGTCGCCGAATTTCACTTGGGTTACCATCCAAACACGAATTTCTTAATATAATCTGGATTTCTGATTCAATACTATTAAAATGTCCCCTACATGTAAGCTGCCATACTGTTGACAGTTTATATTGGCTACATATTAACCAGTTATAGAAGGTTATATATACTTTTGATCAAGTGTTTAATTGTTTCCAGTTATATTGTTGTTATAGTGAGAATAATCTAATTATATTATCCTACTGAGAATATTTTGTAATAATTTGTTTTTGTACATTGACGTGTTTTCTGATTTTGACATCTGTCACCAGTTTTGTCTTAAATTTTAAAAATGAACCAAAAACGATTTAGTTCGGTGTCAGTGGAAGAAATTATCATACAAACTAAAAATGCATGTAGGAAACAGATTCGTTTTCCGAAACGTTAGGGAATTATATTATTTTTGTGTCTCATATTAGTTGTCAAAAAGCACCCTCTGACAATCTTTTTGACTAAAGTCACAAGCGCAGAGGTTTATTTTTCCAGTGAAATACTGGGTAATAGAGTGGGCCGAAAAAACACTTTATTTTTTTTTCTATCGCTATACCTCAAAAAAAGTTGCATATTGCCTAGCTAAGCAAAATGAAAAAAAAAATTCAAATAAAAGAATATCTTCCGTTCGCGCATGGCGTTCAAAGTTTTAAAAAATTTCGAAATTTCGGTTTTTTTAATTAATTTCTTATAATTGTTAAACTCAATACTAACTAAGCGCTATAGGTACTAATGTGAAGTTTGGGGTATAGGGAATATGAAAAAAAAATTAAAACCCTTAAATTAAAAATATTTAGTGTTTGCGCAAAATGCTCAAAAAACTGGATTTTTTCTAAAAACGACTGTATTTCGTAGTTTATCTATTTTATGTTCAGTCTATATAAATGATAAACATATTTTTATTTTCAACTTCTTTATTCAATAAATCATTAATCAATCACTTTAAAGTTTGATTTTTGGGAAAATTCGGGCATAATACTTCGTGACAGGAGGGTAGTTCGTATTAATCCGTCTCTTGCGTCAGCGCCACACACTTTTTGAGATACTTCAGTTACAAGTTTGATACACCGTTCAAACCGCCTGGGTATGACAAGAGAAACTTTGGAAATCTTGTTACGGCGATGTGTCTGTCATTATCATTTTTATATGTCCTCATCCGCGATTTTTTCTTAGTAGTGGAGGAGGAAAGATTTTCAAACTATCCCACCAAATTATATCGACGTAGTATGTTGCTTCAAAGCTTAGTTTTGGCGTGGTGAAATTTCGAGTGGTATTTCCCTTGTAATGTGATCAAGCTTTCAGTAGTCTGCGTAGTCCCAGTTTTCTGATAGTTCTTCTTTCATCCACTGTCATTGCAAGAATCAAATTTGTTACATGCCTCTATGGTTCAAAATCAAAACCAGCAAACGTTTCATAGATGGTCCAAAGATACTTTTGAAGCTGTCAGAACATCACGGTACATAAATCAAAATTTATTGCAAGTTATCAAGCCAGTAATGGAGCGAAACGCTTTCTTTGCTCATCCCGAAAATTTGATTATTGCAATGACAGTGGATGAAAGAAGAACTATCAGAGAACTGGGAGTACGCAGACTACTGAAAGCTGGATCACTTTAGAAGGGAAAGACCATTCGAAATTTCACCACGCCAAAACTAAACTTTGAACCAACAGACTACGTCGATATGATTTGGTGGGATAGTTTGAAAATCTCTCCTCCTCAACTACTAAGGAAAATCAAGGATAAGGACATCATAAAAATGATAAAGACAGACCCGCAACCAGATTTCCAAAGTTTCTCTTGTCATACCCAGGCGGTTTGAACGGTGTGTCAAACTTGTGACTGAAGTATCTCAAAAAGTGTGTGGCGCTGACGCAAGAGACGGATTAATACGAACTACCCTCCTGTCACGAAGTATTATGCCCGAATTTTCCCAAAAATCAAACTTTAAAGTGATTGATTAATGATTTATTGAATAAAGAAGTTGAAAATAAAAATATGTTTATCATTTATATAGACTGAACATAAAATAGATAAGCTACGAAATACAGTTGTTTTTAGAAAAAATCCAGTTTTTTTGAGCATTTTGCGCAAACACTAAATATTTTCAATTTAAGGGTTTTAATTTTTTTTTTTCGTATTCCCTATACCCCAAACTTTACATTAGGAACTATAGCGTTTAGTTAGTATTGAGTTTAGCAATTATAAAAAAATAATTAAAAAAAACGAAATTTCGAAATTTTTTAAAACTGAGCGCCATGCGCGAACGGAAGATATTTTTTTATTTGAATTTTTTTTTTTTCATTTTGCTTAGCTAGGCAATATGCAACTTTTTTTGAGGTATAGCGATAGAAAAAAAAAATAAAGTGTTTTTTTCGGCCCACTCTACTGGGTAACTAACTATATAACGAAGAATTATTCATGTGGTAGTAAATCCCAAAAGAGAGAAACAAAAAACTTAGAGAATGCCACAAATAACATTCAAACAATATTTATATTTTATATTTAAACATAAAAAAATAATCTTTCGAATACCATTCGAGAGTGAGAATAAATTAGAAAATAATTCTCCGGTTCTTTTTTTCAAACTTGTTGCCATTCGGCAATAGCCACTTGAGCCCTACGGGCTCTCGTGGCTATTGCTACGCACCAGGTTCTCGAAAAAATCAAATTATTTTCAGTTTATTCACTCATTTGTGATATTTCTACTGATTATTGGCAACTAGCAGATATGTTGTGTTATTATCATAGTCGTGTAGTACAAATTAGTTAAACGCTATTTAAAGAAAAAAAATATTTCACATTTGAAAAGAGAAAAACAACTCGATTTAAAAATGTTTTATTATAAAAAATTACAAAAATATCTAGCTTTTAAAGAAAACCTATTGGTGTTTGAATTCTGGTGGAACTTTCGCAACCAGGAACCAAACAATGCAGAGAAGTTCTACAGTAAACAATAACCACAGAATGCCACTCAAAAACTAATGAATACAGAACAAATCTAATAAAACTGACAAATCAGGCAAAAAGTACAATAATTAAAAAATCCAGTCATAGCACTTCACATAAACAAATCGACCAAAGATGACAATGGACAAATCGAAACCCAGTGTGATCAACGCAAAATCACTAATTTTTACCAATAATAAATTGAAATGTAACTAGATTACCCACAGTATGGCGGCTCCCTATACTGGGACATTTTTTCAAGGTCGAGAAATATCAAATGGAGATCCAGATTATATTGAGAAATTCGTACACCCAAATTACTGACCTGCGATTACCGTTGCTAAACTTTCGTATCGAAATACAAGCGTGTTGTCGGATCTTGACTTAGCTTCCTAAGCAAAAAGTCGATTCCTGTCTCTAGCAGATTGTTAAATATGTTTTCGTCTTTAAGATTTAATTCTTCCCCATACAATGATGTTTTTCTTTCCCCATTGTGAATAATAATGTGGCTAAATTTAAATCGTAATCTGAATTTAATGTTTCATTTGAAAGTGAGTATTTCTTAGGATGAAAATGTATTTTTTCTCAGAACAAGATACGAATGATTTATACGAAACAAAAAGTACCTTTGACTGGTAAACATATTTTTTTCTTATTGTTAGGTAGAGAATAGATATTTGAGTATATGAAATAGATTTATTTGAATTTAGTATGTTTTATTTCCTTTGAAATATATTTTTTATCTGTGGAAACATCAAAAACTAGATTCAGCTTTAATGTTTTAATGCATTCAACTAACATGTATTTGCAATATTTATTTAATTGTGTCAGTTGATTGTATATCCATAACAGGATAACTAACAACAATTACGTCTCAATTTGGTTATGATGGAAATTAAATTTTACTTAAATTCCATATAAATTGTATGATGGCTCTGAAGGGCCACAACAAATAAAAAAAAACTAGAAATTTCTACTTTAAAACTAGAAATTTCTACTTTAAAACTAGAAATTTCTACTATTAAAGTAGAAATGTCTACTTTAAAACTAGAAATTTCTACTTTAAAACTAGAAATTTCTATTTTTGAAACTAGAAATTTCTAGTTTTAAATTTTTGATCTTAAGAGGCACGGCACCCAAAACAGCTTACCAGTGACTTCTAGGTAAAAAATATCCCGTATAAAACTTTTTAAGAATACGGAAGTTTTGTCTGAAACATTTTTTTGCAAGTCGAATAGACACCTATGGAGTTTCAAATGAAAGTTCCAAGTACGCTCAGTTTTAAGCTAAATTTGTATTTTTAGGAAATCATGCCCTTGAAAAGTTTTATACTAACGGCCATGTCTCAAATATCTGTATACAAAGTTTGAGCTACAACGCGTTCAAAAATAAGGTGTTGCGGTCTTAAATTGCACACGTTGTATATGTATACACGGAAATTTCTTATAAACATAGGTCCGCTAAGGCTTTGTTTTTGAGATAGCGGGTGTTGACATTTATTTTTTAAAACGGTCATTTCTTAATATCGTAAAAATGACAATAGATAATTTGTTATGAATTATAATGGTATAAATTACAATAAAAATGAGGTGTGTCTCATTCCATCCACTAGTGGTGTGGCGGGGGGGGTAATTCACCTCACCCTTTTAAAACATTTTATACAGGTATTTAAAACATGGCCACTGCTTTTTTTTGAGGACATAATTTTCTAAAAATCCTAGTTTAAAAATGAGCGTTCTTGGAATTTTCAATGATCCGACCCACTTTGAAGCTCCATAGCTCGATGTCTATTCGACTTACAAAAAAATATTTCAGATAAAACTTCTGTGTTGTTAAAAAGTTTATACAGACCATTTTTTACCTAGAAGACACCGGTAGGGCTGGGAAAAATAATCGATTAATCGATCATTTGATTATTTACTCTTATAAAATCGATTAATTGATCATTTGATTAATCGAGTAATCGATAATTTGATTAATCGATTATTTGATTAATCGAAATAATCGATTATTTTTCAATAATCGATAATCGATTATGACTTTTGATAATCGCCCAGCCCTACATCCTCATTATCTATTTTTTTACCTAATACAATTATTATAGTATTATAGTCATATAAATAAACAGTATGTAAATAAAATTGAAAATAACCTGAAGATGAATCTTACAGCTCCGTAAATTAGGGGTAGGCAAGAGAATCGAATAATCGATTAAGGCTGGTTTAAATCGACTATAATCGATTAATCGCTTTTACGATTAATAGATTATAACCGATTTTCGATTTTACTATTATTTGATTAATCGATTAATCGATCGTTTGATTAATCGATTATTCGATTAATCGATCATTTGATTAATCGATTAATCGAAATAATCGATTATTTTTCAATAATCGATAATCGATTATTTTTCAATAATCGATTATGACTTTTGACAATCGCCCAGCCCTAGCCACTGGTAATGCGATATTGGCAAAAAAACCTCTTAAGGTCAAAAATTCAATAGTAGAAATTACTACTTTAAAACTAGACATTTCTAATTTCAAAAATAGAAATTTCTGTTTTAAAAGTAGAAATTTTTAGTTTTAAAGTCGAAATTTCTAGTTTTCTTTTGTTTGCTGTGGCCCTTCAGAGCAATCATAAAATTGTATGCAAACCTGTATGATTAAAATTTAATTATATATAATAACGTTTCCCAAGAATAATTGTTCAAAGTGTCCTTTACTCGCCAAACAACGACAAAGTCTGTTTTCACCTCTTTGTCCCACAATGCTAAAAGTATCCCTGTCAGAGGCTCTGCATTTGACAAAATCTGTGTTTTAAATATTCTATGCTGACTCGATCTTGTAAATAATTACCGTCCTGTCGAGAATGGGTAGATGACTCATCGACATAATTTTTACCACAATCACACGGAGTTCTGTAAATACAAATTTTGAAATTGCGAGTCATTTATCGGTGTAGTTCTCGATTATAATTAATAGAGTAATGTGTTCTTTATTTAAATTTTCATCTGGTTTCGAATAAGTTACAACTCAAGTTTGAAGTAGTGAAAATGCTTTGTCATGAAACTTTTTCGCCATCTGTTTTTGATGTTCCCACTCTGTAAATTGTTCTAAAAGTGATCGCAAGCCTTTACTGTAATCCCGTTACACGTGTGGTCTGAAAATGGGGCAGTTTGTATATTAATCTTTTCTAATAGTCTTGTTGGAATGCGTAACGTGGACTGGAAACAAAAGTGTAATTTCTTTGTTTCGCCGAGAAGAATTTTACGACTTTTTACACTCTACAAAAGCCATTAACGTAGTTTACGATTCTATAACTAATTCAATGTTACAGAAAAGCTTTACTCCATTTTTATGAATAGGTACTTTCAGGCTTGTTTTATTACATGATAATATTTATGATTCCTTTCCTTAAATCAAATACTTATACAAGATGTTCCAAAAGTACGTCAAAAATGTGGTTAGCAAAAATAATTTCATACCATTTTCATTACACACAATACATTTTGAAAAATTGTATCAGGGTGATCACTTTAGGTGACACGATGGATTGTTGTCTTTATTTTTAAGCTGGAAAAAAATTCAAAAACTCGTTGAATAGTTTTTCCCCAACAAACGGAAACGAGGCATCAACTAAAGCAAATTTGTCCAAAGTTTTCAGAGAAAAAAAAACTAGATATAAAATATATGTAGAATCGTTTGAAAATAGTGTAGCTCAACATATTTAATGTATCTCAATATTGCGTAAAGAAGAAATCTAAAGAACCATTTCAGAGGTTTTTGACATCCGGTTATTCGAAAACATCATGGATGTATATAAAATTAATTGATTTATTTATTTTATCATTGCTGAATTAAAATCTTAATACAATAATTTCTTTTGTTCGTCTAAGTAGCAATATAAAAGAGTTTTATTGTGGTTCGGTTTTGAAACTGTTGGAATACACTAGAACATCAGTATCGTGTCGAAATCGTGATGTTCGATCCATTTTATTAGCTATTCTTGCGACATGCTCATGTAAGTTAGAAGACAGTGAGAAGAAGATTGGTGGAAGCATAATATATATGTTAGTTTTGAAGTAGCAAATTATTATAATAGACAATCTTTTTGCCATGGAGGTGTTATGATATTGGTGAAAAATGATATAAACTTTACTAAAATAAACGAGTGTTCCGAATATAATATTGACAAAACTTTTGAATGTGTAGGTGTAATTGTAAAAAAGGGCAATGAAAATATTTATATATTATCTATTTACAAAAGTCCAAATAGTAACATTGATTTATTCTTTATAAAGCTAGAACAATTTTTACAATTAATTTCTAACAAATCAGCCAAGTAAGATAATGCTGTGTGGCGACATAAACATTGATTTTCTTTGCAATACTCTAGATAAAATAAATTTAACTGATTTAACAAGTTTTTTCTATCTAAGTTATGTTTTCACGAGGCTACTCCCATAACTAACAATTCAACAACTGCAATTGATTACATTTTTACAAATTTTAACAATATTTTAACTCAAAAACATATGATTTATGATGGTTTGTCAGATCACTCTGCACAAAAAAATTACATTTCCAATCACAGATACCAGGATAAAAAGAACTTATAAAAGTAGATCCTATTCTCAAAAAAATTTAATGACATTTATCAATTACCTTGAAAAGGATCAATGGAGTGACCTTTTTTCTTACAAACGGGGATATAAATAAAAAATTTTCTTGTTTTATTAATATACTATCTTTTTACTACGATCAGAGTTTTAAACTTGTTACCAGAAATCAATATCACCCAAATAATAAAAGTTGGATAACACCAGGAATTAGAGTATCATCAATCAGATTAAAAGAAATGTTTGTTTTGCAAATGCAAGGTTTTATTAATACAAAATATTATAAAAAATTTAAAACAATATACAGATGTACAGTAAGATTGGCAAAAAAAGTTATATTACGATAATTTAATTTTAAATTCTGAAAATAGATCTGAAACAGTATGGAAGATTATTAACAGTATTATAAAAAACCAAAAAAGCTTCTGAAAATAATAGTCTGTTGATAAATAATACTGAGATTAATGATAAAAAGGAAATTGCTAATGAATATAATGACTATTTTGTAAATTTACTAAATAATTTATTAAATAAACAAGGTGGACAAACTTATAAAACCGAAGTTAATCAAAACAATTTCACAGACAAGACAATTTTTCTTAGTGAAGTGCTTGAGTCTGAAATTATTAGCATAATAAAAGAATTAAAAAATACAAATTCATCGGGCACAGATAATATCTCAACATCATAGTCATAAAGAAATATGCAAGATATCTTGCGAATCCACTATGTTATATTACAAATTTATCTATAAATGGTGGATGTTTCCCAAATGTTTTGAAAATATCTAAAGTTATCGCACTCTATAAAAAAGCAATCCACAATTAATTAACAATTACCGACCAATTTCTCTCTTATCCATATTTTCAAAAATAATAGAAAGAGCTGTAAGTAAACGATTAATAAGCTTTTTAAAATCCAACAATATCCTATCACCTAATCAACATGGCTTGAGAGGAAACAAATCCACAATATCTGCTTTATTAAGTATTTTAGACAATATTTATAAAGAATTAGATAAAAATAATAAAGTTTTAGCTCTTTTTATTAACTTGTCTAAAGCATTCGATTGTGTAGATCAAGAAATTCTCTTAAATAAAATTAAAAAATATGGGATAAGAGGAAATTGTAATAACTTACTTAAAGATTATTTGAGCAACAGACAACAATTTGCTCAATATTTTGGGGAACATTCAGACATGCTAAAAGCATCAATAGGTGTCCCACAAGGAGGTGTCCTGGTCCCCCTGTTGTTTCTGTTGTACTGTAATGATTTTGATTATTACACATCGGCATTTTACACTGCATTTGCAGATGACATAACTTTATTACCTGTTCATAAAAATCAAACAGAAATTACTTGTTTAGTTAATAAAAATCTTAAGGATATTCACAAGTATTTTCAGTTAAATAATCTCATAATGATTCAAGAGAAAACACATACTCTACAATTTTATCCTCAACGTTTCAATTATATAAGTAGCCCTTTAGTTACATTAAATGGGAAATCTATAGAACAACTAAAAAGTTTTAAATTACTGGGTATTCATATAGATTTACAATTAACATGGAAAGTTCATGTAGATTATGTATGCAAAAAATTGCTTCGCCCTTAAAATATTACACGAAATTGCTAGCAAGAACACAGCGAAAATTTTTTACCATTCCAACGTTGAATCTGTGATTAGATATGGAATAATTTGTTGGGGAAATTCGTCCGCAGCCAATAGAATATTTATATTACAAGAGACCAATACGTTGTTTATTCGGTTTAAAATTTAGAGAATCATGTAAACCAACGTTTATCAGGGAAAAAATAATAACACTTTCATGTATTTATATTCTAGATATGTTAAAATTTGTAAAAAAAGAATCTTATTAAATTTAATTTTCAAAATGATTTCCATAATTATTACACACGACATGGAAATAATTTACAATACCACTTGCATAGACTGGAGGTATACAAGGCAAATCCCTATTATGTGGGCGCTATTCTGTATAAGAAACTACCATTTCATATTAAAAACCAAAGTTTAAACAGATTTAGTTTACAGCTGTAGATAGTTATTTATTATACACTTTCGAATAATTTTAATATTTACGTTTGTTAAATTATGTTGTTTCGGTATTACTTTGTTTTTTTTTTTTTAGTATACCTTTTGTATGACGTCCTATATCCTGTATTGTGATCCATTAGATGGATAAATTCTATTCTATTCTATTCTGTATATCTGCCAAAAGCTCCGAAACTGAGACAGGACTCAGGAATCATCGTGTCCTATCCCTGATTTTGGCTTAAACAGGAAAATGCAGTTGAGCCATGTTTGATTCAGTGATGAATCCAGACCTGCATTAAGATCTCCAGATGGACATATATGAGGATGGAGAAGACGGGAAGCGGTATGCCCTGAGTGAAGTAGGAATATGTAGTGGATTGACCAGCATGCAGTCCTGATATCATTCCTACAGACATGCTGAGAAGGCAAATCAGGCAGTGCCGTGGATAGCTAGTTCCATTTCTTTACAACACCTTCGATAGTCTATGCAAGACGGGATAACATTCCCAGGAGGCTATTCAGTATCTGATTGAAGGAATATCACGGAGATTCTAAGGTGTTATAACAGGGTTTCGACCAAACAGAACATGCCAAAGTCGTCTATTTTAAAAACCTAAGAAGTAAAAAACAACTAACTCGAAATTTCTGGTTAAAAAGTTATGTATTTTTATGTTTTATACAAAGTCATGTAATTTCCTTGATTTTAATGGGAATCCTATACAGTGTGGCCGTAAAGTATGGAATAAATTCATTATTTCTGAAACCAAAAATATTTAGGAAACATCCTCGGACACGTCGATTTTCAGTTTTATTATTATTATTATTATTTTTTTTTGTTAGGATGTCATCACTGTTTCTGTTATGATGTCATCGTTTTTTTTTAATGGGACACGATGTATATTCATTTTTGGATTCTGAATCAACAGCTTATTCCAAATATGTATCACATTAGGGTCTAAAATTGAAAAATTTAAAGATACGGCTTTTTAGAATATAAGAATTTACTAATTTTTCATGTTTTGTCTGAACAAATAATACTCATTAGAATTAATGGATTAGTTCATAAAAACAATTTATAGTAAATGTTCGAATTGTACTCCTTGCTGTAGCTGACAGTACCCTAAACGATGAAAAAAGTGTTGCTGAACTTTGTTTATAGTTTCCTGAGAAATGGTGTTTACTTCTGTTCTAATTCTCTCTGTTAAATCAACAATTTTTCCGGTTTGGTTTTATAAACTAAGTTTTTCAGATGGCCCCACAGAAAATAATCTAATAGATTGAGGTCTGATGACCGTGGTGACCATTCGATGAGTCCACGTCTACCAATCCATCTGTTCAAAAATGTTTGGTCAAGATACCTTCGAACGCCTGTTGCATAATGGAGAGATGGACCGTCCACAGGCTTTCGTCAACATTTCCAGGATTAATTCTGCTGGAGAATAAATTTAATAACGTTGGGATGAGATAGCCCATTAAAAATTGGAGATATGCCGGCCCGTTTACAGTTCCATCGAAAAACTAGGGTCCAATGATTCTATTTTTTTACAATTATCGTCCACACATTTACCCTTTGTGGATACCATTTGTGCTGCTCCCGCATGTATCGATGGTTTTCCCATGCCCAGTATCTACAAGTCTGACGATTCACTTCACCATTTAATTTGAAAGTGCATTCATCGGAGAAAATAATGTTTTTTTTTATCAGAAGAAGATCATCATTGTTTCACAAAATTGTATCCTCCGATCTGGATAATCACCACTTAGTTCTTGCACAAGCTGAATCTTAAAGGGTTGTCATTTTTCTAATTTTAATATTGTATTTACTGACGTTTTAGTAACATCATAAGCGCGACTAACTTGGAGAACGCTGGTATGTGGATTATCTTTAACAGCCAGTAAAATATTTAATTTTGTATCCTCGTCAACGCCCGGGCGACCTGTGTTGGGTATATCTTCCACCGTATATACCAGTATCTCTAATTTTCAATTTTACTCACTGTTGATTGAGTTATGGGTCGTTCTGAATATTGAGTATTAAATAAATTACATACTTGTTGAGTTCGCATACCCAATCATCGTAAGAATTTCAATTCTCTGCTTTACAGATACACTCATGTTATAAATTAAAATAAATCGACCACAATTATTGAGAAACCACCACTGGGGTAAAGTATGATTATCTGATTTACTGTCAAAGCCGATAATGATAAAACAAAAACCAAGAAAACCCAACCTACTTAAAAAATTAGTAGAAAACGTGTTTATATTTTTTACTTGTTTTTTTTTATGGCCGGATCTTCCAACTTATCAGTTTTAGACCCCAAGTGTGATACATATTTGGAATCAGCTGTTGAAGCAGAATCCAAAAATGGAGAAACGTACAGGGTGTTCCATTTAAAAAATATCGATGACGTCATAGCGGAAACAGTGATGACGTCATAACCTTAAAAATATAACGGATAAGAAGCGCAATTGAAATTAAAAATCAATGTATCCGAGGATTTTTTCTAAATTTATTAGATTTAAGAAATAATGAATTTATTCCATACTTTACGGACACACTATATAAAATTTGTAACGACTTTTGCTACGTTTGCTAATTTCAAGATGCCAAGTTGTAGTTTGTCAATATGAATTGAGAGTTTACAGTCGACCTAAAAAAAATATAAACATAGAAAATAAATACAATTTGCAAAACTCAAAATTCTGCCGTAACCGAGTAAACAAAGTGGTGTGTTGGGTATTTCTCTTTTTTATTATATATTTGAATATTGTTGTGTCCTAATTAGTATTCTGAAGCGACAGTCGTTTTAATTAGGCCCATAACAGATGTTTACCCTCTGCTTCACATTTTCCAAATCAAAATATGTTTTGTATAAATATCAAATCAAGCTCACGTGTTGATTATTTGGCCGTGCCAGGGACCTTCGCATGTCAAACATTCTATTAAATTTTTCAGAGAAGTGCGGAAATCGTTAAAATATTTCCAACTCGGTAAATCTCCGATATTTCTGGAAGTTGTATTATATAGAATGTAGGTATTGCTTATAAATCCCGGTAATTGGAATATTTATCAGTCGATTTTAATGAGAATTTAGGCGCCACAATGTATTATTTTTTGTTTGAAATATTCGCATTATAAATGTTCGCAGTTATAGTTATATAAAGAACATACGGTGGAATCGAAGAGAATAATTTGGGTATTTTCAATATATATTATTTCTTTATTAAAACATGAATAGAAATACGAAATGCTGCAATCATGTGTTATACAATATTAATTTTTGTATGTATACGGGATATCTGGGTAATTCAATTCAGTAAATTTTATAATATTTATGTATAATAAATAAAACAAAAATTGTATAAGTAAAAACTTTCATTTTCACAAACATTACGGCTACCGCGATTTTATAAACAAAATTGAGACGCCGAAAGTGTGTGATATAGAGAGTATAATTAATTCTTCGTGATTATTTTGATGTCAGACTCTTATTTATAAAAACGTGATACTTCTCTTTGCGACCCTGTATAACTTTAACGTAAGCCTTAAAATTAAATTCTGTACCAAGAAATTTTCAATAAAGTCTGTTTTTGCATTTTCTACTGTAGTATGAATTGAAAATACATTGCTCCAATTTTTATGTTAAATTGAAGAAATCTCCCTATTCTGTATTAAAGTAATCTATTCCTGGAGTAGGTTGGAACCTTTGATGTGAAGATAACACTGACGTAATTTTCCATGAAACACCAGAACACCCGTGGTATTAGTAAGATTTTTAAAGATGTAGGTATGACAGTGGTTCATTCATCGGGAACCAAATTACAACAACTTTTAAGCAATCCAAAAGACAAAATTGAAACAAAGGAAAAGTCGGGGATTTACGAAATTAGCTGTAAGGACTGTAATCAAAAATATGTTGGACAGACTAGACGATCAATTCAAACTAGATTTAAAAAGCATATGGCCCATCTCAAATATGGTAGAACAGATCAGTGTAGTGTAGCCCAACATGCGTTTGAGAACAACCATAAAATAGATATTAGCAATTTAAGATTAATTAGGAATGTAACAAGTACTAGACAGCTGAAAGCTTGGAAATCATAAAGTGTAAAAATAGTATGAATAGTGACAGAGGGCCTATCCCAAATAGCCCGCTTTATTTGTTAGTGGTTCACGGTTCGGTAAACCGTGACAATAGTTTAGGTATAAATAGGGTGGATTGTTAGCATAAGTTTAGTTTTAATCATCTCCGGATGATGCCAACTTGGTTGGCGAAACGCGCGTCGAGTGCAGTATATAGTGTTTTGGTGTTTCGTGGAAAACTGTGTCAGTGTTATCTTCACATGAAAGGTTCCAACCTACTCCAAGACTGTTGACTGTTGACTAGTGTTATCAATAGATTAGGCTTCCGAACAAAAAAAGAAATTTTCGAAATAAATTAATAATCGACGATTTTACAGGCTTACAATTGGTTAGAATTAAATACAGATTTTTTTCTCCACTTGTATAAATATTTTTCTTTCATTCATTGGCGTATTCCTGTGTTGAAAATACTTATATAGCCTTGATAGGCCCCAAGGCAATAAAAACGTGACCCTTTCTATCCCTTAACACGTTAAATTGATAGTTAGTGTAAATATTTAGTTTTTCAATTGTTTTTTTAAGTTGCACAATAAATTTGCGAAGGAGGATACCTTTAGAAGCCGTACTTTTACTGTTTTTTTCGATTATTTTTATATTGCGGCAATTTAGGAGGACTTACGGTAAAATAATTGAGAAATATAATTTGAATATATTTAGTCCACGTTGCGTGCAGGCGACATGAGATTTAAAAAAAAAATAATGGACAATACAGACATAAATACAAATAGTAGGATATTTATGAATGGTAACCGACTACTTACCATTCAATTGTTGTTACTAAAATGCGCTCTTGCATAGTTAAAATATAAATAACTGATTATAGTGACTTGAATCAATAAATTAAAAATATAAAAACAATAATATGTCAATTATCGTATACAGTTTGGTCTGCTATATTTAAATTAAACGAATTAAAACAGCCTTAGTACTTATCTATGTAGACATATTTTATTGTTATCATTATCTGACATATTATTTACTTTTTAAACTTGTTAAATATATAATGAAAACGTAAGTTATTACCTTGATTAGGAAAATGTTTAAATGATGACTAAATAAATAAAAAATTAAATTGTCGAGTGCGTAATTTGTTGATAAATCCTTTCAGTGATTTTATAATACTCAAAAAAATCTGTATTTCAACGAATAGCAAGCTTAGGAACTTACCATCTTAGGATTCGTTAATTAAAATTGGCAGTGAGTTTTTAGTTAATTCATACGGTGTCCCATTGAAAACTTCAGAGTGTACTCAGGTAACAGTAATTATTGACATTTGGAAACCGATTTTAAAGTACAGGGGAAACCGATTATGCGATATGAGTAAATTTTTTGGTACTATCCCCCCCGTATTGGGGTCCTGAAAATCCACACCTCAAAAACTTGCTTGGAGAGTTATTCTAGGACATAATATTGTAGGACAACTCTTCATAAATGAAAATTCAACTGATTCCTCACACCTCAAAATGCTAGAAAATGCCATCGATTCTCTAGTTATAGAAATCGTTGAAAACTGTGGATATATCATGCTATTCTTAACCAGTGCGTGAATATCTTAGTCGGCAATATCCTAAATGGATTGAAACGAAAATGAATGGCCTCCTCTGTGGGCAGATTTAACACCATTAGATTTGTCTATTGGGTCATTTATTTGCAAACTACTTTCGTACAGTAAATTTATATTTATGTCAATTCGATTGTTGCACTAAGTCAAAATGTTAGTGGAATCTGTGTTAAACAATAACATTTTGTCTTAAAAAATCATTAGAAATATGTAAAAGTTGAAAATAAAATCTTATAATATTACAATATGAATTAATATAAAATACATGCATTTCAAACGCAGATGAAATCACATTGGCAGCCTGCAAAGAAGATCAATATAAAACAAGTAAAGACGGCTGCGAAGTTAGAAACCCATTGCCAGCGTTAAAAAAAGAAGAAAAAACGATTCCCTGATAATCATACAAATGAATAACTCAAAATTTACCAATATGTAAAAGTGATGACAGAAAATATGGACAAAAGTGTCAACCTTGACAAATTGAGGTTTTCACCACACATGAATTTTGTTGGTATACAAACAGAAATCCCTGAGTTATTCATTTATTTGATTTCGCTAATAAACAATAACAGGAAACCGACAGAACTATCAGAAAAAGTTCACACCAAATACTATACATTGCTAAGGTTTTTTCATTAGTAAGCCTGGCCAAGGTCATTAATCCTACAGAGACGTACTGGGTATACATCATATCATAATACTTGAATAAGTACAATAATAAAAACAAAAATATTTTATATATTGTGATGTATGTTTTTGTACTATTTCGTTCGCTTTAAATTCTTTTTATGTATTTCCTTATATTTTGTAAGCTTAGTGCTGCACATTATTATTAAACTGTCAAATGTCGTTCACACATGTACATTGTATATCTAAGTGATAACTAATAATAAATAAATAAATGAAATAAATGGAAATAAATTTTATTAATACTGGTACACTTTATAAAAATATGTACAAAACTCACCTTCTTAAGCAGATTTATGAAGTAGCTTGGTTGTCGTTATTACAAACTGGAGCACTTCTATAATAACTGTCTAGCATCAGATATGATTCTACAGTTGTCTCGGTGAGCGATGTTCGCTGTGGTGAAAAAATATGTTTATATTTTGAAAAAGACCGTTCGACATCTACGGAAGTAATACAGGCATAAGTAAAACACTCTGTGAACTCACTTAACGCAGCTATAGATGCACCATCACAAATTTGTCTTAATTTGGCAAAATCAGGATCTTTCCGTAATACACTCTCGAATTTTTCAATAACGGGCTTATTTTTTTGCGTCATTTATAGTCTGTAGCTGTGTATTTACGTCGTCCACTATTTGCAGCGATTTCACTAACGACAACGAAGTATTTTGCAATTTTTCTATTGCGTCGTGTAGTCCTCTATAATTGTTATAAATAGTTTTTAAATCTGTTGCGAGGGAAACATCTTGAAAGCTTATCTGGCTTTCCTTAATAGCTGCAGCCTCGTTAGGGTTGAACTGTAGTATCACAGCTTTTATTTGTTGAAAATATTCAGCATAATAAAAAGCTGCCTTCAACCACGTTCCCCAACGTGTAAAAATCGGCTCTGGTGGTTTCGGAATACCGGGACACAGTGTGTGAAATGCTCGAAGCCGTTTAGGACATTTGAGAAATATTTTTTTTATATTTGCTATTAATGCATCTACCTCTGGAAAACATTTTCGAATCGTTTCTGCCACAAGATGGAACGCATGCACTTTACACGTTAACATGTAAAAACCTATAATCGTCTCTTTGAAGAAAACGGCCCACCAAACGCATTGTCGCAGCACCGTCGGTCACAAACATCAACACTTGACTTGTTGATAGTTCATATTTTTCGAAAGTCTCCAACACCACCCGCGTAATTGTTTCGCCAGTACACGCAGTTAGTCTTTTGCTAGATAGTAAAAGTGGAAATGTTGGTTTAACAGGGTCGAGTACACGTACTATAACATTTAAAATAGAATTTTTTTTACAATCGGTCGTCTTGTCAACACATAACCACAGCCGTGTATTTTTTTAATGCACATTTAATCCTATTTACAATGTCTTCACGAATACTTGGTACATATCTACGTAACGATGAACAACTTGGTAAATTCATCTGGGGATTGTATTTATTCCAGAACCCCCGAAATGCTGGTTTATCCAATATGCGCAGGGGAACATCACAGGCAATCAACATTAACAGTAAGTCAAACATAAACTGAGGTTGCAAAGAAGACACGTCATTTTTTTTATTTTTATGCCGGTTACTATTGACATGAATTTTGCAGCCGTATTTATTCCAGCACATTAAGTCTTGATCACAAACTTTACAAATTGTTTTACATCCACCATAAAATAAATCCGGAAATTCACCGATAAATTTATTTACTTTATCAGCGTACGGTCGTTTTCTACCCTTTACGCACAACATTATTTATTATTTATTAGTACTCTATGCATCGACTGACAGATAACAACTGAAGTGTGTCGAGTCATTGTCGTCGTAAACAAGCGCGCGATGGCATTGGTATTGCACCCGACCCTGAATCTACCATCGCTTGGCCAGGCTTATTCATTAGTGCTGCTAGAATCAGTTGATTTTAAAAATCGTATAAAGCTGGTCGTTTTGAAATTTGACAGAACTTGCAAGCAGATAAATCCAATGGTCCTTTGGACACAAACGAACAGGGGAAAGTTGCTTTTTTATACAGGCAATTTTTATTTTGAAATTTTGAGAAAAATGATATGGATACAAAAAAAAACATTAATTGTGTTTTATTTATTTTTGGTTTTACTAGACAGAATAGTTGAAATTAAAAATAACATTATTGAGTCAGTTGTACTGAACGTAATGTGCATATTATCTTTTTTGTAATCCAAGTTTCAGCGTTTTGGCAAATAGCCGGGAAAATAATTGTTTAAAAACATATATGTTATACTTATCTGTGATAAGGTTTGTAAAAGTTAGTAAATAATAATTAGCAAAAAAATTTTCAGTTAATATTATTTTTCATTCCACTCAATATCTTGATATTTTTGAGACAATTTATAATACAATAAATGAACAAAACAAAATCATCTGCTCTAACACAAATGAACTGCATTTTTATGCTATTACTGCTCAGATCGTCTTCTAGCAACACTAATGATAATACCACGAGTTAAATGTCTACCTTAGAGACATATCTATGACGTTCACTTAACTTTTGACAGATGAGAGATGATGTTAGTTTGCTTATTGTCAACTTGTTCCTCTTCTTCTGTTTCGTACATCACTTCATATCGAACTACCGATATGATATCACTACCGTTTTCGTTGCAGATTCAAATAGCAGAAGTTTAATTATTTTTTTTTTAAATATTGCTCGTAGAATTTTTCTTTTTAATTAAATATATAACTAAATTAATGCCTCCACTATCACATTTCACCATTTAAAAAAATCGTCAACAACCGAATTGTGTAAAATTACAATATTATGCGTGAAGTAGCTGACATTAAAAACAACGAGAAAACTGTGTACGTCAATCGTTCAGTTCCTTGTCTAAAAAATTGTATTACTAGTACCTACATACCTATGTTTTGTTCTGTTTTAATATCATTTAGCTCCGTATATTCGAAATTATATATCAACTAAATACATAATATATGATTATTGGTACCAACCTTCCCTTGGCGTCATTGCCATATCTAAATAGTTCTTTGTATATAATACCGGCTTTTTATCCCAATTTTTTTGGCGACGGTATTGATTTCATACAGTTATTCGGAACGACCTAGTCACAGTTAACACGTATTTATAATTCTTTAATGGAGCCAACAACTTTATTTGTATCTATTTAAATTTATTGAAAATTATCCTTATCAATAACGCTTTGCAAACACACAAAGTACTATATATTTGATCAATATCAATAATATGTTAAATTCTACTTAACCTTGACAATGGTATAATATCTATTCATAGCACATTGTTTCTTTTTTTTTGTCAAATTACTTTTATCTAACGTATTTAAGTGTGCTTAGTATGGAGTAAAAATTTGTGCGTGATGTACTTACTGATGTATTTAGTAATAATACTAACAATGATGATAATATTATATTTATCCTTTTTACAGTAAAACAACATGTCAAAAAGAAGAAGTAAAATTAAAAACGAAAAATTTTTTTCTGTGATTATTTCCTTCTTTACATTTCAAATCCACCCCATTGATTTTGTTACGTTTTTTCTCTAATATATTCGGGGTACCCGCTAACTGGAAATCCTGTAAAAGTGAAGGAAATTAATATTTAAGTAATGTCAGGGAATTCATCAAAAAAATGCCGAAAGTCTGGTAATTTACAGATGAAAACTGGAAAGTTATGTCAAAATTTCGGTTCCTTCTGTACCTAATAAGTTACAATTTGAACATAAATGTGTTCAACTATTTTGTCATTGTTTATTTTAAGCTTTTTGGATGCTACCAACGGCGGTTCGTGGGTCAAGAGATAGGGAGGTCAATTAGAAAAGTTTACTGTATTAAACCCTACCTTTTAAAGCGATTTAAATTCCAAGTAGATCCTCCGGTCTTTTTGAGATGCAAAGTGGTCAATTACTTTTTCATTAAAGTCTTTTATCTTCTTTATTAATGACCTTTCTATGGTAAGCATAGCTAAAGAAGATAACCTTTCCTGACCCATGGTATTTCTGAAAAATGTCTTTATTCTTTTTAAGGTGGAAAAATAACGTTCACTTTCGACGGTAGTCATAGGGAGAGTACACAAGATTTTTTAACAGTTTGACACTTCCAGAAAAAGTACTGCACAAATTATTGTTAATAAAAAGCTGTAACAAAGCAACTGCACCTTCACTATAGGAAAAATCTTCTCGGCTATTTAATACTTCTAATTCAGTTTTAAGTTTCAAATGATTTATGACTGGATACTCCGTTTTAACTAATTTAAACATATCTTGAGGAAAGCTTTTTTTATAATCTTTAAATGATCTGCGTGAAATAACTGAGACATTCTAAAAATAACCAAATTTAATATAATAAACTTTCTTTTTTTTCTGTATGGTTCTCTCCAATTATTAAATTTTTTCTTATTACTATTAAAGACCCAAAATTTTTCCTATACTCATAATTTTGAATAATAGTATTTCAGTAAAGAAAGTTCTTTTGTAAACCAATAGCTTGGTTTAGAGTGTTGTTTTCTGATTCATTATCAATGATTTTTTCTAAACAATCTAATAATTCTGTTCGATAGGTATAAACAGTCTCTATGCACTTTGTATTAAAATTCCATCGTGTTGGAGCCGCTTTAGGTAATATCACCTTAATAACATTATCTAACACGGCTGTTCTTTTGGACGATTTCTCAAAGAATGAAGAAAAGCTATGTAAATTAGCAAAAAAATTTAATTTTTTATCCTGACTTGATGTTTTTTGTAAAATTAAATTTAGTTGATAGCGTAACAATAATAAAATTTGTGAAGATACTTTTTTAATTAAACAACCATTCTTTTTTTTATGGTTGCTTTATCATCATATTAGGTTTTGGACGGCCACCATCTTTGAATTTCACTCAGTCTTCATAACCCAACTTAGCCATCTTTCAGTTTTAATATATTTTGTACAACACTCATATTTAATAGTAAACACCAAAAACACTGTTTTACTTAATTTCATGACAAGTAGAGATTTACTAATAAAATGTTCACAAATAAAAACATTAAAAACAACGCCATAGAATTTACCGACCAACGCGTGTCTAGTCAACATTAAGACTGCTACTGGCGACTGCTGAACTAATTTCGTGCGTTACCGTGTCAGGAGTCGTCAGGGACATTGTCCCCTCCACTGTTTTCTGTCTCTTTTGCTTTCTGACGATTCGCGCATAAGTCTATTTCACTTTAATTCGTTGTAAATTCGGTCCGTAGGTAGCTTTGAGGACAAGTTGTGGATTGACCCAAGATTTTTAAATTCTATAAATGAATATAATGTGGTGCTCGGAGAGGATACGAAATCTGGATCTAGATATTTGAATAGTATTGTGCATAGAATGAACTAGAAACTTTAATATGTTTTTTAAGAATATTAAAAATATATATATTATATATTTTTAAACTTCAGAAAATGAATAGCTCTAATTTTTTATTTGTATGTGGGAGGTCATTGACCAAATGACCCTATAGATGCTACGTAACTTTTTTTAATTACGACTCATTGTTTGTCTTTATTTAGAAAACTCGTACAGTCGCATGAGAACTTATCATACAATATATTGTGTTACTAGAAGCAATGATACTGTTAAATGACATATTTGGTGGTTCATATATACTTTAGTGAAAATCAAATACGCAGATAAGCAAAAACGATTTTTATTTAAGATAATGTGCCTTTTCTGAGAACAATGTGATAAAATTTTCATTTAGAATTAAAAATAAGTGAAACTTTTTTTTTTTTTTGTTAAAAATTTGTCTGTACTATGTAAAAAGAAAAATGTGACAAAAAGTTGATCAGAATTCAAGAATATTGTACCTAGGTATATCAGTCTTGCAAACCTACAAATTTTCAAAGTTTACTCAGAGTTTGGGCAATTGTTATACTATAATTTTTTATTTTAAACAAATGTTATTTCAAAAAGACAATTTTATCAGAGTAGGCCAATTTCACTGAAAATTTAATTCTGAATAATATATTGGAATTCCGGCACTTCTAGTCCCACCGAAATCATTCCATTGACCACATGTGGGATACGTTCAAGAGAACCATAAGTTCAATCATGGTTTGGGAAGGCGTGTGCTTCAATGTACACTTGCTTTCAAAAAAAACTGGTACACTTTCTTTTAGCTATGTAAATCATTCGTTCTTTGATTGATATTAATAATCTTACAAATGTCACTTTGACGTTAATCAGTGGCGTCATTATTAAAAATGGTTCGACATCTAACAGATATTCAAAAATTTCGAATTGTTTCTAAAATTGAAGATGGTTGGTCCATAAGAAGACTTGCTGCTGAATACAATGTGAGTAAAACCACGATAATGAATGTTAAAAAACAATGGGAAACCAACCAAACGGTATCCCGTAAAGTTGGTTCCGGTAGGCCCAGAAAGAGCAATAATCAAGAAGATGAAAATCTTATAAATTACCTAATAGAAAACCCTTTTCAGACTGCAGTAAATGCAATTTCAGAGACAAATTTCCCTGCTTCGGTATCAACTGCTTGCAGAAGAATAAAACTACAAAGGGACTTGAAGAGTTGTTCAGCGGCTAAAAAATACAAACTTTCAGAAGAAAAAACAGGGTAGGATTATTTTTGCACTCAACTATATAATCAATGATAAAAACTTCTGGGGACAAGTTGTCTTTTCTGACGAAAAGGTTTTTAAATCCTGTAACGATGGACATGTTCGCGTATATAGGCCTCCTTCCACTAGATACGACGAAAAATATACTTTCGTTCCACAAATATCAGGAAGGTTTTCAGTCAATGTCTGGGCTTGAATGAGCCTAAATGGGTTAGGTGTGTGTTGGAACAATGGTGGTCATGTCAATTCCATTAAATATATTGAAATATTAGACAATATTATATTGCCGTCAGTAATAGAGGTGTTTCCAGAAAATAATTTTATTTTCCAACAAGACAACTGCTCCATACATACGGCCCATCGTGTCAGGCAATGGTTTCTTAATAAAAACATTGAATTGTTACCGAAAATTAAATAACCATCCAAATAATGCCCAAGAATTGGAAGGGATAATTGAAGACGCTTGGGAGAACTTGTCGCAAGAAGTTGACCTTGCTAGAAATCTGATTTTGTCCATGCCTGCAAGACTTCAGGCAGTTCTAGACGCTAATGGAGCAATGACAAAATATTAGTTAATTCTGTATTACGTAATTGAAGTTCATTTATTTTATATTTTTATTGTATTTTTATGTTCAGTTTGCATTGTTTACATTTTTTTTTAATCTCAAGTGGTATTTTTGTGTTCTTATTTTAAAAATAGAATTATCATTATTCAGTTAGTATTTTAATTACAACCATTAGTAGAATTATCCGTAACAAATATTATTTTTTTTAAACAATAATATGGCAGGCTTGAAAATGTTTTGAAAAAGTTATTTTCTAATTATTTTTTTAAAATTCCATTTGAATAAAATAAAACAGAAAGGTTTAATAAGTTTAAAAACACAAAGAAAACCAATCTCCTCCAAAAAAACCCAGGTCCGTGGTAAATCACCTCTTCTCCACCCCCCCTCTCGACATACCTGGCCAGCCCTATTTACAGACATATGCACACAACTAAACTATTAAGATTTTCGATTACAAGAGTTGTACCAGTTTTTTTTTAAATCAAGTGTACTATCTGACTTTCTTATTGTTGAGAGAACGATGAGACAGCTCATGTATGCTGACAATATTATAAACATTATTCATCCATCAATTTCATGGTGTCATCGGTGAGAACTTTTTTTGGATGATATTGCCCATTCTTGTCATGCAGGAATCTTACCAATACACTGCAAAACCTCATTCGCGGTTAAAAACTACAAATTTGGCAAATTTCAGGTCATTTCTACAAAAAATGCAATGCAACTCCGCTAAATTTTAAAAACATTTAATCACAATTTTATTTTTAAATTGTTCACGCAGAAATAAATTATATACATGGTACCACCAGCAGCGTTGAACTCGGCATTTTATTTAATACATGATTTTTCTATTTATATTTCAAATCGCCCGTTTAGCTGTTGTCTTCTGAATTGACAATGAACGCAATAGGAAGCGAATTTCCTGCTGTCAATAGACGTGTTTGTTGTGGCGCACGATGCACACTTTTCAAACTTTTTTTATGGCGCTCGTGCATTCCATGAACAACTAAATGAAAGTGACAAAGTGGAAACGACATTCTATACTCTGAAAAGCTTAACAATCGCATAATGGACATTTCGTTCCAACGGGACAACTCAATTTATGGCGGCCATAAAATAAATTGATAATAAAGTTTTAATGGTCACCGAATTATAAAATTAACGTGTATTATTCATTCCAATTTGAGACATTTTACCTGGTACCAGTTGCAAAGATTGACTGTTTAAAGTTCCTGTAGAGAACTATGAATGTAGTAGAGAGTTATTTTATTATCATTAAATACATTTAGAAATTGTGGTTGCTTTTCAGCGTATGTGGTAACGGAAGAGAGTTGTCCAAATCATGCATGCCACTTGTATACACTGGAAAACATTATGACATTCACACTTGAAATACTAAATACATATTATTTTATAAACTTGTTCAAAGTACTGTATACGTACAGGGTTACTTTTATTAATGAAGACCCCCATAATTTCTTTGATTTTCAAGATAATCGAGCCGTTCAAAAATTTGTACGTGGATTTCGAATTCTGTAGCAAATTCAGGATCAGATATTTCATATACAGAGTGTTGAGAAAGGTATGATTTTCTTAAATAGTACACCCTGTATAAACAGTCTTGCATATTTAGATGCATCTTTCTTTTCTGATCCTTACATCTTATATTACTTCATATATAATCGAGATAACGAAAATTATTATTTATCCTTTGCCTTAATTCAAACAGTTGCAATTAAACGTCAAATTCTTTACTAATTAATCGTTGCTAATGACAGCGAAACTCTTTGAAAATATATCATTCATTAGCAGAAAGACAAATTATTTCGGAAATTTGCGTTTATATTTCGTTAAAAATATGTCAGCTGCTCGAAATGAATTCATACGTCGATTTCCCAATCAAGTTGTACCTTTCAAAAACACTAGTAAAAGAATATTTATTTTATAAATAATAATAATTTTTGACTTTGAGTATTCTGCAGATAAGTAAAATAAGAAACAAAATAAATGAAGATATGGAAATGGATATTTTATTGTATTTTACGGAAAATCCTAGTCGAGCCACAATAGATGCTTCAAGATATTTCCATTTATCGCAAACAAGGTAACAGAAATATTATAAATCGACATAGAAGGATAACTTCCACTTGTCCAACATGTTGAAAACAACCATAAAAATATGTATTAGTAATATATAAGATTAATAACTTCCTCACCCCTTAAAGTGAGGAAGTTATGTATTCGTGAAAAAAATTTTTAAAAATTTCATTGCATTTCTGAACGAATCTCGACGAATTATGACGATACACAATATCAGACAGAAAAATTTTCTGTCTTGTATGTCTGTCTGGTTCGCGATTGCAGCTACAGTTTTTGAGATAAAGCTCTCCAAATTTGGTACACACATTCTAGTGATCAAGGAAAGAGTTTATTTCGTTGAGCAAAATCGTCCCATTTTTGAAACAAAATACTTTTTATAATTTTTTTCGTTTTTTTTGAAGAGACAAAAAATTGATTTTTCGTATGAGCAAAATCGGTCCCAATTTTTTAGAAACGTAAAAAATGTGACTTTTTTGAAACGTCAAAGTGAGACAATACTTTTTTGTAAACGTCAAATTTCATAAAAGACAGAAAAATTTCTGTTTGGTGTGGGGGGGGGGGGGGGGGGGGGGGGGGGGTTTTGGGGGGAACCCCCCCATTTTGGGGAACCTTTATAGGGAAAAAAAAGGGAAAATGTTTTTGGGGGGGGGAAAAAAGGGTCCCATTTTTTTGAAAAGGAAAAAAAGGGGCTTTTTTGAAACGTAAAAGGGGCTTTTTGAAACGTCAAAGCTACTTTTTTGAAACGTCAAAATGTGACTTTTTTTGAAACGTCAAAAAATGTGACTTTTTTGAAACGTCAAAAATTACTTTTATTAGAAATTCCACTACACGTGGAGTTTTACTACGGTGAGGAACTTCTGATCCCCAAGTAATTAGCAGCTGTTTTAAAAATGTAACAAATACTAGACATTTGGATGTATTTGAAAGCTTTGAAATCACAGTGTGTAAAAATAGTTTGAATAGTAACAGAAGGCCAATCCCAGATAGGTAAGTTAGGTTAGGTTAGTCCTCTCTATTGATTAGTGAGTCACGGTTCACTGAACGTGACAATTGTTTAGATATAATTAGGATCCAATGTTAGCATAAGGTTAGTTTTAATCATCTCCAGATGACGCCAACTCGGTTGGCGAAATGCGCGTCGAGTGCAGTTATGAAGTTTGCTGAAAAACTACGTCAATGTTTGTAAAACAGTGGCTCAATATCCATATAAATTCCAGAAAATAACAATTTTAGCTGTTTCTAAAGACAAAAAATGTCATAACTTCGGATTCGTAATGTATGTAATGAAATTCCAAGTACATAATCCTATACCAGAAGTCCAGAACCTATTTTAAACTTAACTATTTTTATTTTGTATATTAAAAATAGGAGAGAGTTACATACATACGCGTGTACTTGATCTCGCTATATCAACATTGTATAAACGTGTGTGGGTAAACTTATTTTTTATATAGAACAGACGATGAAATGTCACGCTCCACTACACATATTTTTCTTACTACAACATTGTTTATTCTTAGTTTCACATACATATATGGCTCGTGGCAGATAATTCCTAATCGTTATCAGATAATAGACCAGCTTATCGGCCTGGTACATCTCAAATAAGCTGTTTCAGAGGACGTCATTTTTAAATTAACTTTTCTCTATTTAATTTTTTTTTACAATGAAAATCAATCTGGCCGCTTATCTGATCATTAACAGAATAATTGTTAACAAGAATTACTAAAGCAAATTATAAGCATGATAAATTCTAAAAAAAAGTGCTTTGTCGGGAGTCGCAAAACTGACAATTTGAAACAATTATCTTGCATGATAAACGTTTATTCTGTATGTTATATACAGGGTGTTTCGGCTAAAACTTACCAAGATTACTGAGAAACTAGAATGATATTGATATTTATAATCTCCAGTGAATAGATACTTAAAAAAGTTAATTGAAGATGACGTTACTTTTTGAAAATCCATTTTGAAATTAAATAAATACAAAACACTGTTTTTTTACTTGTCTAATTTTCACTTTCATTTTTAACTTTATGACTAGTTTCATCCTATTCGGACATTTTCAAGTAACTAAAAATACAGAATTATTCGTAACGCAGCATATATAGGTCAAACAGGTAGATCATTTAGTATAAGATATAGAGAGCATATTCACACACAAAAACAGCACTCCCGTTTTTATAAACTTTTAGTAGATTCAGGCCATACTATAACTAATAATCATATGCCAAAATTATTACATATTTGTGAAAACAACTTAACGATCATATAGATAAATAATTCCCCCGTTATTAAAATTAGTTCAGTAAACTTATTGCTGTTAAGATAAAAATTCAGCCTAAAATATAAATTTACTACCTCACCCTCTATCTATGCTTTTAAGACAACATCTGTACAGAGAAAAACCAACCATAAACTTATTTGCTGTTCATTTTATATCTAAAGAATAAGTCTGTATTTTTAGTTATTTGAAAATGTTCGAATGGGATTAAATTAGTCGTAAAGTTAAAAATATTTAAGTTTTGAATAGATGCTCCTGACTGATTACATTTTGGAAGTCAGACGACATCGTTAATGATTACGGGATAAGCGTCGCGACTTCGATTGCGCAAATAATATGAAAAAAAGGTACTATTGTCAAAACTTGAAAGGGGTAGCCATTTTCACACAAATCTATAGAAACAAATTAAAACTCAATATTTGTGGTCATCAATTTGGTAATTTTCTAGTGTCAGTCAACATATGCATTACCATGTTGAATATCTAGTAAATTTTAGTGATTTTTTACATAATTCATGTCATAAGTTATTAGTTACTAGTGTTTTAATATTCAAGTGTCATCATGAATGGTTATACAAATGCTGAAATGGCAGATATGCATTTGGTATACAGCTTGCTGATGGTAATGCATTGCATACAAAGCGTCTTTATGAGAAATAATACTCTCAACGCCGAATATCCAATCATCAAACATTTGAGAATATCCACCGTCGTCTTTGGGAAACAGGTACATTTGTAAAAAAAACGCAGTTGTTCTTAGAAGACCTTACACAGTTACGACACCGGAGCTAGAGGAGGCTGTTCTGCATAAAACGGAAGAACATGCAGAAAACAACACAAAATTGCTGCCGAGTTTAATGTGAATCACAAGATAGTCTGAAAAATGTTAAGGGAACAACAGTTGCATCCTTATCAATATCATGCCAACGAGGCTTTTCACAATAAATTCAATTATGAACTTCCATAACAATCATCTACGGTTTGACGGTCTTGCCGCATTACAAATAAGTCTTTATGAGGAAAAAATACCTTCAACGCCGAATACCCAATCATGCATTTGTAAAAAAACACTGTTCTTGGAAGACCTTTCACAGTTACGATACCGGGGCTAGAGGAAGCTGTTGTGCATGAAACGGAACATCCAGAAAACAGCACAAGAAAGATCGCTGCCGAATTCAACGTGAATCACAAGACAGTCTGGAAAATGTTAAGGAAACAACAGTTGTATGCTTATCTCATCATATCAACTGTTACTACATGATTTCGACAAGAAATAGATTTCTGCCAATGGGTTGATTGATTCAAATGGTTACACAAAATTCTAATTTTAAACTCGGGTTTTCTTTTTAAAGACTAGGCTAATTTCTCAAGAAATTCATTTATGAACTATAACAATCATCTATGGTCTGCCAAAAATTCACACGAAATAATAGCTTTGTTTTGGTTCCGTTTATTACTGTTCTAGAACTGTTCTTGTCGTGCGCAAATAAGTTCCCGTCATGAGTAATACACCAAAATAGATATATTTCTACTTTGCGCATGACGGGAACTCCTAGAACTGTGAAAATTCTGAACCAAAACAAAGCTAATAGTATCTCGTTTCCAACATCAGTTGAACGTATGGGTTGAAATGATCGGTAATTTCTTACTTTCTTCCGTTAAGTTGTGCAACCTTTTTTTCCTTGAAAACTAGCCTGGAGTGTTGTAATTAAATAAGTTATGGTTTATGCATGACGGGACTTGTGCCCATTTTAGCCAAACTGTTGGTCAGTTTTTAGACACTGTGCATCGTTGGCGCTGGATAGGTCGATTGAGAATACAACTATTGCCTCCTAGATCACCAGATTTAAATTCCTTTTTTTTTCCTGTGGGGGGGACCTAAATCTTTGGTGTACACACTGCCCTTTTTCAAATTGAAAGTGATCTTGGAAACCTATTAATGCATGCTTGCCAGACAATACGCTATACCCCTGGGGCCTCATTCTTGAGTTATCTACCGAGAGAAATGACGTGTTTGTCTCTGTTATTTACACATATTTCTATCTGTCGTATTCTCCTAATTGTTGTACTCCGTCAACGCAAAAATCGAGGCCCAAAAGTGTTCGCGGGTGCGTGCATCAATCAATGAGAAGGCGACTTGATGAATGCATCATTTTATCATTTCCAAAAATTGCTATAAATCCTTAATTATTTATACCTTCTGCTATCACCACTTCTTGAGAGGGTCTCTCTGAATGGGCATGTAGAGAACGAGACCACCTAATCGCGCCTAAGAAGGGTAAGCTGTACGCAGACCCACAAGTCGGAGGCCATACTTGATTGAGCGGTTGAAGTACCATAACGGTGTACAGGGTTATCCAACGAAAAGGCCTACCCCTGTATTTTGTTTAGTACCCCTGCAAAGAATATACAGGCTGTCTTATAATAATAATCTGTTCTCTGAAGCCATTAATGTTTATTACATTGGGGTTTACAAGTTTCCTTACTTTGGATTCTTTAAATGTGCCGGCTACCCTGACGACGCTAAAGGCAAGCAGAAACACGTGTCGGTAGATATTTTAAAGTTTTTTAAAGTGAGTGTCAACTGGTGAGTACCTTGTGTTTTATTTATTTTTGATTTTATTAGACAGAATAGTTGAAATTAAAAATAACATTATTGAGTCAGTAGTACTGAACATAATGTGCATATTATCTTTTTTTGTAATCCAAGTTTCAGCGTTTTGGCAAATAGCCGGGAAAATAATTGTTTAAAAGATATATGTTATACTTATCTGTGATAAGATTTGTAAAAGTTAGTAAATAATAATTAACAAAAATTTTCAGTTAATATTATTTTTCATTCCACTCTAATAATAATCTATATATTTTTACATTTTTGAAATCTGTGTTTTTTTTGTGATTACAAATATATGTATGTTATATCTATCTTTTTACTTATTTTTATTTATTGCAAATTTTGTACTACTAGTATCTGCATGCTTATCAGGTTAGCTATGAATGAGAAACAATTAATTTGACACGTATGCCTTACAGAATAATTTAATAAAATTAAAAAACAAACTGCGTAATAATTGTTAACTACTGTTATACTTACTGTACCAAAAATGTTACCCGTTGAAACATATCGTATCGCTTTGACAAAGTAAACATTTTCACAAGTATGATACACAAAACCACAGTTTGCTTTTTGAATTTATTAAATAATTATTCTGTAAGGCATAAGTGTCAAATTAACTGTTTTTCATCCATGGCTAACCTGATACGCATGAAGATGCTGGTAGTATAAAATTTGCAATAAATAAAAAACAGCAAAAGATAAGATGCAACACATACATATATTTGAAATCACAAAAACACACTGATTTCAAAAATGTAAAAAATACAGAGTATTCCATTTAAAAAAAGTTTGTCCCGCTTTTACGAGAAAACCTGTATATTTTTTGCAGGAGTTCCGAAATAGTTCATTTGACTCACTGCAACTTTTATTTGAAACATTTTTTTTCTAACTCGGAAACAAAAAAAAACGAAGTATAGGGGTGGGCCCTTTCGTTGGATAAACATGTACATGTACAATATTTTGTACGCGGTAGCCCAAATAAATTTATTTAATGTTTGGTTAATTATTTTTTATTTAATTTTGTTTCATTTTAATTAATTTAACACTTCATCTTAGTTTCTAGGTATATTTTTTATAAATGTTCAATATTTCCCCCTTTTTGATGGATTTTTTTTTCACATTTTTACAAATTTTTGGAAATTTTTTAGGAAAAACTCAACAGAAACATTATTTCTTGACAAAATTTAATCAAATTCTTACCAAATTTTCCACGATTTTATAGCCGGCAACGAGTAATAGTTAAGGTGCCCGTCGGGAAAAATTTTGCTGATACATACTCTCTCCAAACTTCGTGTATGGCTTCATTGGACCTAGTCTGACAGCATTTTCCTCTATCATTTTTTTTGTTTTTGGGGCGTTTTCCCGCTAGATTTTCCGAAACATGTCATTTTGACGGCATATAAAAAATGTATAGATACTGTTATTTTTCCAAGTAGAATAGCTTAAAAACGTGAATTGAAACGTGAAAAAAATAATTGTCTGACAATAAATGTGGGTCATTGGGCGTGTCCGCTATCTCGAACATGTCGGAAAAACGACTATAAGAAAATTTATTAATAACGAGCTGATTTTCGCTGTATTAATTTATTAAAACATACAAAAACAAGTTTTCATATTGTCTGACGAAAATTATTTTCCGATTTCCCAGTCTGACGCGTCAAAGTTGTCGGTTTCATGACAGCAAAAAATTTATTCATAACATTTTTTTACAAATTGTTTTGGTTTTTAAATAAAATTTATAATACGATTAAAAAATTGTCTGACGGTGAAATAAAGCCTTTTAGCTGGAAATGTTAAATAAAAGGTTTTTCTATGTGGTTGTCAAGCTACGCTTGGATGTTACATTCATATGTATATATTGAGGCTATATTTATAAATAACAAGCTGATTTCAATATAACTTAATAAAAATAAATCAAATCCAATTTTTTAACTGTCTGACAAAAGGTGTTTTCCAGTTTTTCAGTCTGACGCCTGGAAAATACAATTTTTTAATGTTGTAATTTCCTTCAAATTGTCATGATTATCTCATACTAATCATTGAAAAATCATTTTTACAGTGTCAAAAATCATAAATAAATTGCTTGAACTTTATACAAGTTCACCTGTGTACATCTGTTTATATTTTTTTTGTTAGACTCTCGTTATGCCCCACTGTATTTGTCAGACACTTATACCACAAATTAAATACCTATTTTCTGCATATAATTTTCCAATGTCTGAAGGTTATGAATAAATTTGTTGCTGTCATGAAACCGACAACTTTGACGCGTCAGACTGGGAAATCGGAAAATAATTTTCGTCAGACAATATGAAAACTTGTTTTTGTATGTTTTAATAAATTAATACAGCGAAAATCAGCTCGTTATTAATAAATTTTCTTATAGTCGTTTTTCCGACATGTTCGAGATAGCGGACACGCCCAATGACCCACATTTATTGTCAGACAATTATTTTTTCACGTTTCAATTCACGTTTTTAAGCTATTCTACTTGGAAAAATAACAGTATCTATACATTTTTTATATGCCGTCAAAATGACATGTTTCGGAAAATCTAGCGAGAAAACGCCCCAAAAACAAAAAAAAATGATAGAAGAAAATGCTGTCAGACTAGGTCCAATGAAGCCATACGCGAAGTTTGGAGAAAGTATATATCAGCAAAATTTTTCCCGACGGGCACCTTAACTATAAACAAAAGCAATGATTTTTTTACAGCTCAATTTTTACACCTACGTGGTAACATTGGAATGATTTTTCCAATATCAAGATTTTGTGAACTGAAAGTAGTTTTTTATTTCGCCCTCTTGGATATCGAACGACAGAACAAAAAAAATATGGCTTTCCTTTTTTTCTTCCTTATTACTTGAAATTTTTATGTACCCTACCTACCTTTTCTTATTTTACTATTCTGGAACAGTCAAAAGATTTACGTACAAAATTTTGTGAAAGTCAAAAATTTCAGATTTACGTTCAGTTGCAACATTGATTTTCCATCCAATAAGAGTCGAAATAATTAACTGTTCGAAATATATAATTATGGGCATGTAATAATTACACAAATTGTATGTATTGTCATTATTAATACTTGTTACAAGAGAAATTAGTTGTACATACCAATTATACTGTCAATTAATATCAGCTGGTAAAGACATTTCAATCATTAATAATAGCTTTTTCTTTTTTTCAGGTGGGTGGAAAATGTGACCTTGTTATTGCTGTTACTTGCTGGCATTGGAACGTCCAAATGTAAGCAAAACTTCTGGATAATGTAAATACTGATTTTTATTTTGCATAGCTCCCAACACAGTTGTCAATTTTAAAACCGTAAATCAAATCAGCCGTTTTAATCATATTAATCATACTAACTATTTTTTAAGTAAGACTTTAGCACAGGTTAATTTTGATGCACTATAAATTTATTTTATTTTAGTTTAAATTGACACAATTGTTGAAAAAAAAAATGTTAAAAAGCTATATTTTGTCTTTCTTTCACATTTTTGGGACTTATACTACCACATGAATAATTCCTCGTTATCTAAAAATATAGTTAGTTACCCAGAATGTTAGTGGAGAAATAAATCTCTGCGCTTGGGACTTTACGTCAAACGATTAGTCAGAGGCTGTTTTTTGACAACTAATATGAGACACAAAAAATAATAATTCCCTAACGTGTCGGAGAACGAATCTGTTTCCTTTTTCAAAGTTATTTATTTATGTAAGGTTAGGTGAGCATAAAAGTTATATTAGAAAGGGTGAAATTGTAAAATCGAAAATTTGCGAACATACTTGGGAAAATGGACTTAAAATAAACTGGGATTTGGCAAAAATTTTAGTGAAAGAAGTGGACAGCAAAAAAAAGAAAAATTAAGGAATCGGCAATAATATTATTGAATGAAGAAAAATGTTCATCCCATTGGTACAACGTGGTTACCGATGTTAAAAGAAGCACTGAACAAAATTAATATTGTATAATTTTTAAGTATCAACAGTTCTGTATAAGTATCTATGGATATTACATAATATATAATATATGTGTCAAGTTTCATGCTTGAGATATTCTAAAAAAAGATAAATAACTTTGAAAAAAGAAACAGATTCGTTTTCCGAAACGTTAGGGATTTAATTTATTATTTTTGTGTCTCATATTAGTTATCAAGCAGCACCCTATGACTAATCTTTTGACGGAAAGTCACAAGCGTAGAGGTTTATTTTTCCAGTAACATACGGGGTAACACTATATTTTTGAGATAACGAAGAATTATTCATGTGGTAGTAAGTCCCAAAAAAAGAGAAAGAAGAAATTAGAGAATATCACAAATAACGTTCAGACAATATTTATATTTTGTATTTAAACTTAAAAAAATAATCTTTTGAATACCATTCGAGAGTAAGAATAAATTAGAAAGTAATTCTCCGGTTATTTTCTCAAACTTGTTGCCATTCAGCAATAGACATTTGAGCCCTACGGGCTCTCGTGTCTATTGCCAAGCAACAGGTTCTCGAAGAACTGTTGAATTATTTTCAATTTATTCTCACTCTTTTGTGATATTTCTACTGATTATTGGCAACTAGCAAATAAATTGTGATATTATCAGTTGTGTATTACAAATTACACTATTTGAAGAAAAAAATATTTCACATTTGAGAAGAGAAAAACAACTCGATTTAAAAATGTTTTGTTATAAGCAATTACAAAACTATCCAGCTTTTAAAGAAAACCACCTATTGGTGTTTGAATACTACTAGAATTTACGAATGGACGTTACACCTTTTTCTTTTTTTCTGGTGGAACCTTCGCAACCAGGAACCAAACAATGCCGTTTTAATTAAGCGGACATAGAAATTCTACACTAAACAATAACCACAAAATGCAACTCAAATACTAATAAATACAGAACAAATAATTCATAAACTCAGTCACAGCACATCACATAAACAAATCGTCCAAAGATGGTACTGTTTCGATTTGTCAATGACAAATCGAAACCCAGTGGGACCAACGCAAAATCACTAATTTTTACCAATAATAAATTGAAATGTAACTAGATTGCCCACAGTATGACGTCCCCTTATACGGGGACATTTTTTCAAGGTCGAGCCATATCAAATAGAGATTCAGATTATATTGAGAAATTTGTGACAAAACCAGATTGAGTTGCGTTAAAATTTATAATTTATAATTGAAAATTGTATAGAAATAACCAAATCGATTATTTATGAATTATGACTCGTTTCCTAATTTCGTCGAGCCAAGTCATCGATGTCGATTTCCCCATTTCTCGAGCTCTAACCATAATTCGAATGATTGTTCGATTATTAAAGATATTCGAATAACCGTTATTCGATTATTGAAATCATTTGAATAAACCCAGCACTAATTGAAACGGGGACAACTATTGAACTGATCGAAGCTTCGTATTTGGCTTCGTATTACATCGTGCAAGCAGTGTTGCCAGATTGTTTCATTTATCATGCAAACATCTTTCATTTTTTTTTAAATCCAAATCTTATTCTCGTTTTGAAAGGCTACAAATCAAATTAACTAAAAAAACCACTGCCAATTATTACTTGGGGATCAGAACTTCCTCACCGTAGTAAAACTCGACGTGTGGTCGAGTTTATAATAAAGTAATTTTTGACGTTTCAAAAAAGTCACATTTTTTGACGTTTCAAAAAAGTCACATTTTGACATTTCAAAAAGTCATATTGATGAGCTATCGCGAACCACACAGACAGAAAATTTTTTCTGTCTGAAATTTTGTGTATCGTCATAATTTGTCGAGATTCGTCCAGAAATACAATAAAAATTTTCAAAATTTTTTTCACGAATACAACTTCCTCACTGCGAGGGGTGAGGAAGTAATAATTAATTCTTTATTTGACGTAAGTTTTAAAAATGTAAATTTAATTTTATTTTAATCAATTAAAGATTAGATTTTTCAATATTTGGGATCATTACAACTCTGTTACGACGTGGACGTGAATAAATAAATGTGTCAACACTGAATATTTATGATATTGGAATTAGGCAAGTGCAAATTGCCCTCAATTTTCTATGATCGAAGAAGTTTTGCGGTGTTTGTATATTGCAAATCCCTCGTATATCCATATCCCACCTTCTGTCGCTCTATTTCAATATGCTCCGGTTTGAGACTAACCGAAACTTTCCACTTTATTTGCGACTGTTAATGTACCCGTTCCAGAAGTTTCCGAAACTTTTCTAGCCAAGCAAAACGATAATAATATTCCTTCTGCTCGGTTTACCAATTTACCTAAACTTCCAACTCAAAAACTGTCATAAATTGACAAAAACACACATTAACCCGACCGGCGTAGACCATTAAAACTTTTTGTAATCGTGTTTTTTGGTAACGTAGTCCACCCGCAGACATACATTATGCAAAACAAGCTAGCTACCAACCGCAACATAAGCACGTTACTGAGAATTAGTCCCAAGGGAAAATACGACACATGCTGGGAGCTTTGCTCCATGAGCGTACGTGGAAATATCAGAATAATTCAACTAAACTAATAGCCTTGTTCGCTTTTCCAATATTTTTTTAATTAGCGGACAAACACAATTTTTAAAGCCATTTTATTAAAAAATCCTCTTATTTTGTGAGAGCCATTTGCAGTTGAGCTCGGATCTCTTTGGTTTCGAGACGGTTTATATATTAGAGTGATAAAAATTAAGAAAATTGTCTGTCACAATACAGGTGACATAGTTTTACACAAGAGAATTCTAGTACTGAAAATTAGAGAATTGTTAGCTCGATTTCTTACTGAACATATTGACATTGATAGTAATTCTTTTAAAACAGATGTTTTGGACCCAGGTCTATCAGATCACTATGGGCAAATGTATAACTATAAAAGGCAACATTTAATCTACCAAAAGGACTATCTGAAGAATATATCTGAACACAGTATTAACAAATTAAGACTTAACTGGAAATAAACTGGAATATCTTTAGAGATACAAACCATGATTTAACTTCTTTATCAAATTTTTTTAGTAAACACATAAATCTTTAATTCATAGGCATTTTCCTTTAAAAAAATGTTTCTCTGGGAAGAAGCCTATACATTGGTTCAATGACAACTTACGTAATATGAGAGATACACTTTGCGCCATTAAACAAGTTTATAACACGACACAAGATCCTGTGGAGCGGCATTCACTTCTTTTCGAAATACGGGGATGCAATTGCGAGCACTAAAAAAATGGCATTTGGTACATTTATGGAAGAGTGGTACAATAAGTCTAGAGATGGGTGGAAGATTATCAATTATGAAAAAAAAAACATATTCTATAAAGAATAACGAAGAATGTAAGATACATCCTATTGCATTTGTCGATTTCTTTGCTACAATTGCAGATGTTATTAAAAATCTACCTCCCGGTAACGAAGATGCATTAAACTTTTTAAAACATGCTCCATCGCTCCATATTATGTTTTTTCTTGAACCTGTTACTATCCATGATGTCTTAGATGCAGTAAACAGTTTAAAAAGTGCAAATAGTTTAAACATTTATGGATTAAATAACAAAATTTTAAGGAAAACAATAGATATATAATTATCTATATTCTAACACTTAATAAACTTATATTTCAGTGATGGTTTTTTCCCAGATATCTTTAAGATGGCTAGAATTGTGCCCATGAGATTATTTTAAAACATCTCTTAACGAAATATTTTGAAAATTATTCGCTTATTCATAAATGCCAATTTGGCCTTAGGAAATCATGTTACAATAGAAGCAGTCTGTAAAGTTGTGGGTGACATTGTTGAAGGTTTCGAGGAGGGTAAATATACAGCAATTACGCTAGTAGACCTCAGCAAAGCTTTTGATTGTGTATCTCACGATCTTCTAATTAAAAAAGTTAACCACTGCGGTGTTGGAGGACCAACATTGTCTACTACGATCCGATCTCCAAAATCGGGAACAGTGCGTGAGAAATGGAAATCATACATCGAGTTTTAGGACAATGAAACACGGAGTACCCCAAAGCTCTGTATTGGGCCCTCTACTATTCATTATTTTTATTAACGATATTTTCTTCTGTCTCATCCCAAACATAACTGTTATGTATGCAGATGTTGCAACTTTAATAAATAAAAGTAACAACTTAATAGCTCTGCAAACAATTGTCAACGAAACTCAAAATTTTGCTGAACATTGGTAGAATAATAATATGTTAAAACTAATCAAAGGCAAAACTCAAAAACAAATTTTTTCTACCAACAACACGATTGTTAAAGGTGACAACGTTAAGCTACTCGGAATTGTGTTGGATGAAAACCTCAAATGGGACGCTCATATTGACCATATAAGCAATAAAATTTCTAGTTATATCTTCCTTCTTCGTCGACTAAAAAAATACATTAATGTAAAAACGTTGCTATCTGCATATCATACACTAATCAATCACATATTACCTATGGCGTTGTACTCTGGGGAAATTCCACAGAGGCTTACACAATTTTTATCTTGTAAAAGAGGTCAAATAGAATAATTGCAGGTGCTAATTATCAGGATCATTGTAAACCGTTGTTCCTTAAAAACGGCATAATGCTCTTTCCAAGCCTTTATATATGCTACTCTGTATTGGAAATTTATAAAAATAAAACATTCTTCTCTACACATTCAGACTGTCACAATTATTATGAAACTAGGTCTTCTAATCTATTAAAAACACCTATATGGCAAAATCTGCTAGAAACTCATTAGATTAGAAACTGTACAATATAATATCCGAAAATATAATAAATCTGGTCCATAATAGATTTAAAACAAAAATTAAAAACCACATATAGAAATACTGTTTTTACTCGGTAGATGAGTATAAGAGTACTTCCATGGAAGACTGGGATACTTTAATTGTATATTTCCTGTGTTCATGAAATACGCTCACAACTACTCTGTTGTTCTGTAGTGTAATTATTTTTTCTTTTTTTATATACCTATAATAGTGAATAAACTTCTATCTATTGATTTTGTGATCTCGTATACCTAGGGCTTAGTCCATACAGCCAGATGCACTTATATTAACTAAAAGGTAAACTAATGCTAACATGAAAAAATACACTGGAAAAATACAGGGACACACTCTCTTCTCGCCTAGGGGCCTATCAAGGCATTTCGTTTTTTAAAAAAGACATGAGAGGTGCGGCCACGGGTAGATTAGGAAAATAAACAAAGGTAACACAAAGGAGCAAATCTACACCTAAATTCTAACGCCGCTTCGTTGAATAAATAAAAAAAACAGTTCAAAATTTCGATTTTGTTAAGATGCAACAAGGTCAGTAAGTTGAATGGTGTTGGAATATTTATTTCTAGTAATTTATTGTATAGTTCATTACTTTCGTTTATGTGTTTACTACAGTTAAAGAAAATATGGTCTAAGTCACCCTCAGTATTACATGTGTCACATAAATTCGTTGTGACAAGTCCCAGTTTATAAAGGTGTGTAGGATAACCACCGTGTCCAAATTTTATCCTGCTGATGATAGTTATATATTTTCTAGGCAAGTTGAAGTTATCATGCCAAAATTCGTTAGGGATTTCGGGATTTCTTTTACAATACCTCGTGGTGTTCGTAAAAACGAATTCTTGCCACAAGTTGCACCACTTTCTTTTGATTTCACGTTTGTAGATATTGACACAATCATCGTAACTTAACTGGTTTGGGGTGTCTATTCCAGATGTAATACTTTCCTTAGCGATTAAGTCCACCTTTTTGGGTACAATAAGCTTAAGCTTCAGTACAGCGGGCAATCAAAAGGAAAAAAAAGTCCACCTTTTCATTAAAGTGAATACCGCTGTGAGCTTTAACCCACAAAAATTTTTTTTTCGATTTTAAGTATTTCTAGGAAAAATAAATTAATTATTTGGGTAATACGTAAGCATAATATGAAGCAAAAAAAATTTCAAATTTTTTTGTTTTAAATAGTAGAAACTGATGAATAAGCGCTTGTAAATAATCATCAGTAGTATTTATAAACGTAAAATTTTTCGTATTTTAATTTTTTGCGCTGGACAGAAGAGTTACGCCTATGCCTGCAACCAATTTCCTTTAACGAAATAAGGGCGGGAAATGGGGGCGATAACAAGAATATATTACTATGTCCCATTAACCTCGTATGTACATCATCAACACTAGTCTGAAGCCTGCATCATCATTTTACATATTTATGGGCAACATTAAACAATATAATATAGTTTCCCTACTTTGTAGGTGCGTTGGTGTAAAATTATTTTATGATACTGTACCCAAAAAGGATATGCCTTATTATATGGTCTCGTCATAAATGAAAAATATCATTAACTACATTGTTACATAATATATGGGATGGGATGTGGGCATTTTCATTTTTATTAACACCGAAAATGTTCTTGTTGTCTTCAGCTTGACATGCAAATATCTTTTATACAATAGAAAAGCGATAGTGGAGAATGTGGTGCTCTTTTACAAAGTTGCAAACTGGTCTAAGAAAAAGTTGAGAATTCGTTGGAATAATATCGAAATAATAATAATAATAAATACAATTTATTTATATTGGCGAAATTTGCAACATCAGCAACGGAAGGCGCCATTTTCTCTCCAGAAAACTGGATATGTTTTTTCTTTAATTCGCATGTGGGCTATAATAGCGGTATTTTATTTGACAATATTACGAAATTTGTATTAATCAAATTGTCTTTCAAAATTACTAAATGATTGTTTTTGTATACAGGTATAAAATTAATGAATTTTAATTGTAACAAGAAACAAATAAATGAGTAAATAGGGGAACCCAACAAATCTCTGTGAACAGACAATTTATGGCTTCACTGAAATTTGAATGGGGTGAGAATTTTCGCATACCCTTACCAGAATTTTTTTTTAGAAAATACACTGTCCTGGAGTGGGTTGGAACCTTTGATGTGAAGATAACACTGACGTAGTTTTTCACGAAACACCAAAACACTATATACTGCACTCGACGCGCGTTTCGCCAACCAAGTTGGCATCATCTGGAGATGATTAAAACTAAACTTATGCTAACAGTCTACCCTATTTATACCTGAACTATTACCAGCTTTAAATAGGAAGTTACATGTGTCTACCCAAGTGTATCTAGATTGTACTGCTTGCCTAAGATACATAAACCAGGAAACTCTGTACGTCCTATTGTTTCAACAATCGGATCGCCGACTTACCACCTATCAAAGTGGTTAACAGAAGAGTTCGAAAATTTACCTATTGCACCACCTAGTTTCTGTGTGATTAATTCCAACGATTTCATTAATAAGGTGAAAAATATTCAGTTGCAAGAAGGTGAAATTTTGATCTCCTTTAACGTTTGTTCATTGTTTCCAAGTGTTCCGATACCACAGACTTTGGACTACCTTAGGGATCTACTCGAATTAAACAATCTCAGTCAAGATGTAGTAGAAGAATATCTTAAACTCACTAAACTTTGCATGAAACAAAATTGTTTCCGATTCAACGACAATTTCTTCGAACAACATGAAGGAACAGCAATGAGTAACTCTTTGTCACCATTCATTAGTCTCTTCATGAACAGATTCGAGACGGAAGCAAAAGAAGAATTCGAGTATTTCACCAGGGTTTGGCTTAGGTATGTGGATGATATTTTGGAGTGTTCGATACAATAGTCGTTGATATTGATAACTTTGTATCTAAATTAAACAGTCGTTTCGCGTCAGTTAAATTCACATATGAAACTGAAAACTCTGGACAACTACCATTTTTAGTATTAGTAATTAGAAATAGTGAAAGTAAGTTAGAATTTGACATTTACAGAAAAGATACCAGTACTCTAAGATATATCCCTAAGGACTCTCACCATTGTGCTCAACACAAAATGGCAAGTTTTAATTTTCTAGTCCATCGTCGATTAAGCTTCCCCCTCAGTAAGGAGAGGTTTAAAAAAGAAAAGGCATTGATTAAGGATATAGCTGCGGGTAATGGATATTTTGTAAGTTTAATTGATAAAATAATTAGGGAACGAAAGTTTAAACAGTCTCTTCGAAATTCCTCGACGTTTCAAAATGAAACAGAAAAACCGAAATTTGTATCGATTCCATTCGATCTTCGATTCACTCGTGGTATTGGTAAGATTTTTAAAGATGTTGGTATGACATTGGTTCATTTATCGGGAAACAAACTACAACAACTTTTAGGCAATCAAAAAGACAAAATTGAAACGGACAAGTCGGGGATTACGAAATTAGCTGTAAGGACTGTAATCAAAAATATGTTGGACATACTAGACGATCAATTCAAACTAGATTCAAAGAGCATATGGCCCATCTCAAATATGGTAGAACAGATAAGTCTAGTGTTGCCCAACATGCGTTTGAGAATAACCATAAAATAGATATTAGCAATTTAAGATTAATTAGAAATGTAACAAATACTAGACTACTAAAAATAGTATGAATAGTGACAGAGGGCCTATCCCAAATAGCCCGCTCTATTGGTTAGTGGGTCACGGTTCGGTGAACCGTGACAATAGTTTAGGTATAAATAGGGTAGATTGTTAGCATAAGTTTAGTTTTAATCATCTCCAGATGATGCCAACTTGGTTGGCGAAACGCGCGTCGAGTACAGTATATAGTGTTTTGGTGTTTCCTGGAAAACTACGCCAATGTTAAGAAAATACACGATACAAGCATTCTGGCTATGCTTAGAAATAAATGTACTCGGTTGTTGTGTCGTTGCGGTATGGATTATGGTGGACTATATACTATCAGAAGTGATTTATATCTTCGTTTTACATTTAGCTGACCACAAAATAGAAAAAAATGTGTATGTATGTATACAGATGGACATAAAATTGACACGTAGACGCTTATAGGGCCCTAACACATGAAATATATAAAGATTTTTTTTTTTTTGAGGTGAATTTGTGTACTTATATTTTATTTTGTAAATATTTTCTAGACATACGGGGTGTTTCAATCTTAGAGTTAAAAATAACACGAAAGATCTTGTCGACTTTAGCAAAAAAAGGCCTAGTTGATGAGGTACAAGCGTTGAAGTTGGGATCGATTTTGGTAATAACTTTACAACAAGAAGAGATTTTTTTCTTTAAATCTTGTATTTGATTATGACGAAAGTTGATCTTTTGTAAGACGCAATAAACATAAAAAAGCGATATCCAGTGGCGTAGATACTGGGAGGCAATGGACTGTTTTAAAAAAAAAATTATAATACGCCGCTTACCAAAATAAAAAATGACCATTTCTTTGATATGTGGTAAAATAATTATTTTACTAAAAAAAGGAAATGATTCTTGCAAAAGTTTCAAGTAATACAATGTCTTCCGGCAGAATGAACTTTTTTTAATACGATGTTTGCTGAAAAAAAAATTAAAAATCGATGTTGTTTTGGGAACAATTAAATGCAGACTGTGTGATTGTTAATTAGTCTAACCAACTGCATTTTTTTATATAAGTTGATTAAGGTTTATACTATCGTTTTAACTAGTCTATTCATTTCAGATGTTTCCGAGAATAACATCGAGTCATCCTGTATTTCACTGTTGGTGTAAATACAGCTATTTTTTTATATAAGTTGATTAAGGTTTATACTATCGTTTTAACTAGTCTATTCATTTCAGATGTTTCCGAGAATAACATCGAGTCATCCTGTATTTCACTGTTGGTGTAAATACAGCTAAGTGTAGTCATACGATAATTTGATTAAAAACATTTAATAGAAATTTTAGTCACTTACAAATCAGGGTGACGAACAAATTATGCATGTGTCTTTTCCTTCTTTTTTTTTTGTTTTATTATATCATTTTCGAAATATTTATTATCGGTTAGAATTTAAGTGAAAATACCACAAGTCGAAATAAATAAGTAAAACGACAACATTTCACTACCAAACTGAAACGAAAACGAATGATCGAAAAAAACAAGTGAAACTTTTTTTGCACAGAAAAAAATCGCCTTAATAATTATTATAATTTTGAAAATTTAACACGGTGCTTTGTCAGCACTGTTAAGCGATACGCCATAACCGTTCTAGTTACTATTACTATACTATATTTTTTTTATTCTCCAGCGGTCGTTCTCTTTGATTGTATGTGGTGTGACAAACACTTGTGAGGCGTATGGAATTACAAATGTTCCAAGTTATTCTTTTGTAAAGGCCGCTAATACTGTTTTTACTAAAGTTGTGTGGTGTTATGTGAACGTGGAGAGGTTATTAAGCATAGGAGCACAGTGGCTTACGTGTCGGGACTGTGATTGTAGCCTTCATTGCTTTGGTTGTCTTGCATTCGATGTTTTTAATTAGTAATGATTTGTGTTCCTACAACTATTAGTCGGTGAGCAACGGAGCGATCTAGGGATTCTCGCAGGCGCACATTTGCTGAAATTTTACGAACGAGCTGGAAAAAACTATGTATTTCTATGAAATTATAATGATCGAAACCAGATAGCAACGTTAGAAAGAATAAAACTCTTTGATAATGGACCTGCTTTAACAGCATACCAAAACCATGAACATTGGCCTGCATCCATGATCGTATTTTGAAATTAGAAAAACGTTTGTGTACGTGTCGTGATATAATTTCCTCAGAAGTCATGAATTTCTACGACACACAGTGGACGGAGACGCCGAAAAGCTGGCCAAAATATAAAGGCATTGAGCTATTTTACTGAAATTGTGCATACAGGGGTTTTTTGTGTCGCTGATCAAGAATCCGAAGTTGAATTTTGAAACAAACAAAATGGCGGCCATGAAATCCCCCCAAAACATACCAAAAATCGCCAATTATCGCTGCATTTTTACAAAACTTTGTATACAGTTTTTTTTGGGTCGCTGATGAAAAATCCCATACAGAATTTCAAAAAAAATTACGATCAAAAATATATACATAGTTCAAAAATTATTATTGAATTGAAGCGAATTCATGTGTTTCATTTGTTTCGGGAAAATTAGGATCTGGGGAATGGAAAAAAAAATGTGTAATGACTTTGAACGCATGAGTTGAGAACGTATGACGTTCTCATTTCATGAGAACGCATTCAAAAGGATCCCACTTTATGGCGCACGAATGTGCATGCATCCGTGCATTCGCGCACAATTTGGTCAATATCTCGCAAAGATGCAAAAAGATGCAGCTAATTTTTTATACACTTTCGAAAAAATGTTCATTGAACACATTCCAACAAGTTTCAAGACCAACCACCACCAACCGCGTAACTTATGGCTTTTTTTGTGGAGTTTATGAATCGTTGCATGTACAAAAATGCACTCCATTTCGATAATTATTTACTAATTACCTACCATATAAATAAACTGATCTGATACTGAGATATTTTAATTGTACTTACTTTCTGATGCAGAATCCATTTTTATGACACAGAAAACTGCACTTTGAGAATTTTTACGCTGCAGACAAAATTTATCGATTTTTGAAGCGTTGCGAGCTGCCGAAGTGACGCGCTGTACGGTCGCACAATAAGTAATTTTCTCGCTCAGGTAGTGAACCCGGACCGGTATTAACGGTCGTTTCTAATGCTAGGGGTACCACTACAATGATTTAAAACGTTTCCATTTCAAAAAAAAAATCTTCATTTTTTTTAATTTTGGCCAGCTTTTTGGCGTTTCCGTCCACTGTGCGACAGTTGTATCACGGCATGCACACAGACGTCTTTTAAATTTAATGTAGAAATACGACTAACCGTTGCAGGTCAGTGTTCACAGTTTTGAGACTCTGTTAGTTGCATTTACAAAATTTATGAGCAAAATTTCATTGAGGTGTTTGTTGAGGTACCTATGATATACAGTAACCGTACTGTATACTGTTCTTAAGACTGTAGGAATTGACTATTGATCTGGATGTAGTATGCTGTAAAAATCAGCTTTATATTAATTTGGTGCGAATCAAATTCTATTTTGACTGAATCTTTATAATTATGTATAGAGCTGTCAATAATGTTCCGTGGGACAGTGGCGTACGCGAAATTAACTAATACGAGAAACAATAAATTGTTACAATTTATAACAATGTATGTTAAAGTTACCCTCTTAACTAGCTTGATGAACTAGCTTGCTTATCACAAATTGGAGAAGATGTGTAGCCATTTTGCAGCATCAGGTATGTTTCTTTGGTTGTCTCCATGAGTGATGTTCACTTTGGTGAAAATATATTGTTATATTTTGAAAACGACCGTTCGACATCTACTGATTTAATACACGCATACGTAAAATAGTCTTTGAACGCACTCAACGGATCTGGGGCTGCACCATCACATATTTGTCTTAATTTAGTAAAACCGGTGTCTTTATTTAACACACTTGCGAACTTTTCTTTAACGCGCACATTTGTTGCGTCACCTATAGCGTGTAGCAGGAGATTTGCTTCGTCCACTATTTGCAGTGACTCCGCTAACGACAACGCACTGTTTTCTAATTTTTTTTTATGCTGTCATGTAATGGTTTATAGTTCTTCGCAATATTTTTCAAAGCTGTTTCAACGAAATATCGAATTTTGTCTGGCTTTCCTTAATAACTGCAGCCTCATCTGGTTTGAATTGTAGTATCACAGCTTTTATTTGTTGGACATATTCAGCATAATAAAAAGCTGCCTGCAACCATGTTCCCCAATGTGTAAGAATCGGCTGTGGTGGTTCAGGAATACCGGGACACTTGCTATGAAATGCACGGGGACGTTTAGGAGATTTAAGAAACACTTTTTTTGTACTCGCTATTAATGCATCCACCTTTGGAAAACCTTTTCGAATAGTTTCTGCCACAAGATGTAAAGCATATACTTTACACGTAACATGTATAAACGTACAACCTTGTTCTTGCAAAGAACGGCCTACCGAACGCATTGTCACAAACATCAACACTTGACTTTTTGACATTTTTCTAACGTCTCCAGCACCACCCTGGTAATTGTTTCGCTAGTACACTGACTTAGTCTTTTGCTAGCTAATAACAGTGGAACTGTCGGTTTAAGAGGGTCCAGACTCATACCATAACATTTAAAATAGATTTTTTTTTACAATCTGTTGTCTCATCAACAGATAATCACAGCCATGTGTTTTTTAAATCACATTTCATCTTATTTACCATGTCTACGTGTACAGTTGGTAGATAGTTACATAACGTTGTGCGACTTGGTAACTTCACCTGGGAATTGTTTTTATTCCAAAACTCTCGAAATGGTTGTTTATAGAGTATATGCAGCGGAACATCACAGGCAATCAGCATTAATAGTAAATCAAACATAAACTGTGTTGTCGAAGGCACGTCATTTTTTTAATTTTTATGGTGTACACTATTTACGTGAAGTCCACAATCACGCTTATCCCAGCACATCAAATCTTTCTCGCACACTACAAATTATTTTAGCACCATCATCCGGGAATTCACCTATGAATTTATTCACTTTGTCAGCAAATGGCCGTTTTCTACCCCTGCGTACGTCTGCCATGCTTTATTATTAAATTAATATCAACAATACAGTACAACAAATAAAATAAATACACAAAAACCATATGCAATACGCCCAAGTGACTTAACGTGTACACAACTCGAAAGTTATTAATAGACTGGACTGGAGAAAGAATTTCGCGGTCAAGGTGAATGTCGGCGACAGTAAGTACATCTGTACTCTACGACCATGATACACAGAAGCGATTTGCAGCTTTAATTATGTATATTTTCTTAGATATATCTGATTAATATAATCAGTTTTTTGCATGATAGCAAATTATCTTTATCAAGTAATACAGTTAATTATAAGTATATGAGATAAATATAAACCACATCATTCCTTTTCTGCATGATATTTAGAAATATATTTTTTTATGTTATCTCGTTAGATCACCAGGCTCTCTTTTGGGGTAATGATGATTAGTGTATGATTAAAAAATTATATGTGACATGGAAATTATACCACCCAATGTATACTGTTCGAAAAACCATTGAACGTAAAGAACGCATCTTATGAATTACTACAAAATGCTGATGGACTTTCTCCCATGTCCCGCAAGTTCACCCAACCTTACGCCAATCGAGCATGAGCATGTACGAGTATGGTACATGATAGCAGTTAAGGACAAAATTGCATTAGGGCTTATCGTCTTATTGGTTCAAGAATTATTCCTGAATTGTCTCGATGTTCTTAAGGATCACCTATATGTATATATGTTCCTTGGAAGCCCACAAAAATGGTATGCTCTTAGACCATGTGTTGGAATTATCCCACAAAAAATATATGGTTGCCGGTAAAATAGAGAAATACAAGCATTAAAATGAAACAAAACATACACACCCCATAAATGAACAACCCCCAAATCCAAAGCCGGAGCTGCACGGGCGGGGGTTAAACTGATGAAAAAGCACAGTCACATATCTGCTCCCTTAGACTTTGTCAGGGTCGAAACAGATATTTGAACCCGGGAGTGGGCAAAGATGTTGGCAAAGACATCACATCCAAATAATTTTGTTAATCATTATAAAGTACAACTGAAATGGTCCAAAGATGGAACCATAAGGCAGGCCGTTTCTCACAATATTAAGATCGAATGTTGCATTATTATATTTGTAAAACGGCAATGTTCTCTTACACCTATTTTTTAAAACTTTCTAGGCCATGAAAGTTAAAAAATTAACTTGACTTTCATACCTAAATGAACCCAACATATTTAAATATCACATTTCTAAATTAATTAGCCCATAACTTTATTATCGAGTTTTTAATATTATTATTGATCGAGCTTTATGCCCGCCACTGGTTAAATATTTCATTAATGATGTTAAAGAAACGCATTTATTTATTGAAAATGGTCATAAACCATAAAATCGACAGGCTGGCATGTAGTGTCCTACCAATGACGATGATAGAATTGACGTCATGCAACCCACCTAGGTGACGTCAAAGGAACTACGACCTTGAACATGACACATCGGTGTATTGCAAAGTTGGTTCTCTGCTTTTTGACAGTTGACGTCGAAACTGACTTTGACAGTCGTTTCTTTTTAGTTTGAATTGTTGTGTGTGGAACCGTGGAACATGTTTAAAAAGTGCTTTGTACCAACATGTACAAATAACAACATGAATTGTCCAATCAAAATTTTTGATTACGTTCCACCAGATGAAAATAGACGACAAGCATGGTTTAAAATAGCCAAAGTTGAGAAGCAGTTGACGAAAACCAGAAACATTTACTGTTGTGAAGATCATTTTGATGTAAGAAAAGTAGTTGTATTTAGAAATTGACGCTAAATTATTGAAATTTTACAGTTAAAAGAAGATTCAGATTCATATAAGCAACTGCGTTGTCACCGTGCGATGCTCTTGTTGACCTGGAAATTATTAGACATTAGTAAGTATAATTGAAATAGGAAAAAATATTGTAACAACAATTGCATGTTAAAATAATGGTAGTTCCATTATACATATTTATAAATAAATTACACGAAAATAAGATTACTAATGACTTACCGTTTTGTTTTAATATTCCTGACTTCTGCTGATAAATAATCCAAATTTGACATGTAAAACTCGTTCACCATAATAAAGTCAACTTTCGGCAGATTTTCTGCATTTCCTTTAGAGAATCCTGGCTCCATTTTCTTCCAATAATGTGCAGAAACAAAGCAAAACACGATTCGTAAATGAACACACAGAACATAACCACAAAACTAACCGTAAACAATGTAAAATGTGTCAGATGTGGTGTGACGTTAGTAGTATTAGGCGTTCTGGCAAATGCTACCAACATGATTCCGGTTTGTGTGACGTCTCTCAGCTTCAATGTCAAATGAGTGTTCAAATTGCCATAATAAATGTTTATTTTTTTATTAAACAATGGGAGACTTATATTTCAGAGTTGCACAAGGTGAATATCTATCAGTTAGCTTTCAAATAAACATATTTGTTTTGAGATTTCAGAAGTAGTGAAAAGGCCCATTGTCAATAGTCATTATCCATAGAAAAATTAACACTTTCAGTTGTAGTATAGTGAAAAACACGTTGGTACATTTTTATTCAAATTCTGTTAGCTGTTTTTGGGAGTAATTAATACCATGTAAAGGTTTGAAAAATACTGTACGAAACAAATGACTCATATTACCCTTGTTTCATCTTGTGGGGAAAAGCGACCTGTCTCGAATTTAAAAAAAAAATAAATCAGTTGATTTTTTTATTTCAGGGAAATGATACAGTTTTGGAGATCTCTTTCAACAAAATATTGGGATTTATAGCAGCAACAAAACTGTTGAAAAAACTATTTTAATTTTAATTACTGCTCCTTTTTTTTAGCTGCCGAATGAACAATTTGGGTCTTTTTTCTCGCATTTGTGTTATATCTAGAGACCGCATTTTAGGTAGTCATTCCAGTTACGGACTTATATACAACTCTCGTACAACTAATAAAATGAGGATAAATATTGTGAAATGTAGTGAAACACAATTTTTTTTTGTAATTAATTAATAGCTTTCTCTCCCATGTTATTGTATATTACTAATTCCGTGCAAAATTCGACAAGTTTATGTCTCGCGCAATTAATTGAAAAAGTGAAGAAATAAAAAACTTAAATATGGGTGCCATCGTGTTTCAAATATAAGCTGTATTATCATCTTTTCGACGTAGAAGATTAGTACTTAATTACTGGAAAAAATTAAACAACGGTATAAATTTTTATAGTTATAAATCTCTAAATTTACAGAAAATGTTAAATAACCTGAAACACTGCATTCAAATCCAAAAATCGAAACGACACTGTGCAGAGTTATCCAACGAAAAGTCCCACCCATATATTTTGAATATACAGGTGGTCCCATAAAAACGGGACAATCCAAACTTACATTTTTTTTAAATGGAACACCCTATATTTTTTTACAATTTTGAAATTTGTGTTCTTTTGTGATTTCAGATATATAGATATGTTGTATATTTTACTGTATTTATTGCAGATTATATACTATCAGCATCTGCCAGGTCAGCAGGTTAGCCATAGAAGAAAGACACTTGATTTGACACTCATGCTTTCAGTCCCGGCGGAAGGGCCAGGCGACCGGGGCAGCTGCCCGGGACGCTAAGCACAAAGGGCGCTAATTTGCTAACAGTTTAAATTTTGGTACATTAGAATAAAACTAGTGTAAACATGATAGATACTCTTCACCATAAACAAAGTTAAAATATAACAATTAATTAATAATTTTGCCGGGAATTAAAACGCTGAGGTATCGACTGTAAATTGTAAATGGATTTTACAAACCTATTTTTCGAAGAACATGTTTTTTTGCAACTCGAATTTTTAATTTTCCATTTTAGAGCGTTTGACCTTGAAAATACCAGGTTTTTGTCTGCAGCGCATTTTTCTCAGTTGTGTCCCTGTTAATTTATTATAAATCCGCCGCTAGGGGGCGCCAAAATAGATACTTGCCAAGTGTGCATTTTTTTCTTCCTCCGAGCCTGCATGCCTTACAGAATTATTTAATAGATTTAAAAAGCAAATTGCGTAATAATTATTATTATAACTACTGTTATACATACTATACCAAAATGTTACTCGTTGAAGAGTTCTTGTTATTTTTTATAAATAGTGAACATACCGTATCTACAAGATACAACATATCTATAAATTTGATATTACAAAAAAACACACACATCAAAAAATGTAAAAAAAATATATGGTGTTCCATTTAAAAAAATGTAACTTTTGTTTGTCCCGCTTTTATGGCACCTCCTCTATATTCTTGGCAGAGACTCTAAAAGGGTTTATTGGATTCACTACAACTTTTATGTAAAACATTTTTCGAAAAATAAAGAAAATATAAAGTGGGCCTTTTCCTTGGATAGCCCTGTACATTCCTCTTTTCATTTAATAAAATATCCATAAATTATACAGGATTTTCTATTTAAAAAAAGGATCTTTTTTTATGTAGCAGAAAATTTAAACACCCTGTATATTTCTCAGTAGTTTTTAATAATGGCTCTTATGGGCCCAAAAACTTTTGTATCAACAAATTGTTGTATCTCTAATGGTATCCAGGTCATCAAAGGAGAATACACTATTAACTCACCCTGTATATCGTGCAAACTTTTCGTGGAATCACAGATTAATAAATATAGTTTAAAAAAACTAAAAAACACGCTTTTAAAGCACATCAAACTAAAAAGTGAAAAATAATTATTAATATAAACTGAAAACAATAATGAACGAGAAATACTAGTATTATTGTGAAAAAAGCGTGGGTTGCTCGATATACGAAAAATATGGCACAAAGCGCCCCACGCTTTTTTCACAATAATACTAGTATTTTTTCGTTCATTATTGTTTTCAGTTTATATTAATAATTATTTTTCACTTTTTAATTTGATGTGCTTTAAAAGCGTGTGTTTTAGTTTTTTTTAAACTATATTTATTTTTCACTTTTTTAGTTTGATGTGCTATGAAAGCATGTTTTGTAGTTTTTTTAAACTATATTTATATTGCTTATTGATGCTAATATTATAACATATTACGATCCAACAGATATTTCTGAAAAAAAAAATATTTTTTTTATTTCAGCCATGGGATTTGAACTCACGCCCGAGGAGTCCGTCGTTTCGCGTCGACTAAGACTTGCCCGCTCGGCCAACGACCGAACTGAGAATCACGGAATATACTTACAATATTAAGCCTCTTGCTCTCACGCAGAGGTACGTGAAGAAATGACTGGCGATCCTGATCAGGATAATGATATAAACTTGTATTGTTACCGGTTCTTCGTAAGTGTACAAAGTTTCAATTAAATCTGTCCGTTTAAAGTGGGTCAAAATCGAGTCCAAAGAGTCGGTTACAAACAAACAAACATACAAGTGAAGCTAATAAAAGCGTGTTAAAATCTGATCTGATGGTTGATGATTGGGGTGATATGCGCAATGAGGGAAATAGTTGCTAGGTTATATCTAATGTAACTGGCGTCTCAAAGGTAAAAATTTTGAATTACTCATTATTAAATGGCTTTCTTATCTTTATTTGTCAATTAAATTATTATCTAAGGCTTGTGAGTAATCCAGAATTTAATGCACGTACGAAATTTAGGATTTCCTTACCAAGGTAAAAATAAAATTAAAATTTTGGATCGATTGAAATATATCAACATTTTTCATTCACATAATTCCTTAATTTTTTTTATTTTTTTTAAATATAAAAAGTCTTGATAGATAGCGATAGAGATGTATTTAAATATATTTACGTACAGTGCGTTCCAGATGAAACGCATATATCTATAAATTGGCCACCATTTTTTTTTTTGCAGGTTGATTTTTATTTTCAATTTGCCATTTATGATGTAACTTTGTCATTTTAAATGATACATCCTACGTATATATTTTCACCGATTTGGATAAAGGCCATCAAGACATCTATCCAAATCGATGAAAATGTTTCCTTTAGAATTACAAAGTTAGGATCATTTCCAGAAAAAACGAGAGTGGATAGCAGCGATAAACTAGATCATAATATGGCAAATTGAAAATAACAGACCTGTTCGAGCATTTTTTTATGGAAAGAATGATAGCCGTTTTATAGAATTTATGCCTTTTATCTGGAACGCACTGTATAATAAATATGCGCTACTCGGATTTAGAGCATAGTGGTCAGTATTTTAACCACTTTGCAATCTATATATCGGATTAGTACGTAATAAATTTGAAATATGTCATTTCACACTCTCAACTTTACTTATTATCAAAAAAAAAAAAAAAATTGGTACTAATAGAACTGAAAGAAAAGGTTTCTGTACCTTATTTTCGTTTTTTATCAATACACATTTTTATATTTCTATTGTCAAGGGAGAATCCTGTTTCTGCTAGTTATACCATTTAAGTTCACCAGACAAAGCCTTGTAAAACAAAATTAATGTCTTATTCTAATTTCTACAATAAAAGTAACCACAGGACTCCTAGTTGGACATTTGTTATCGAATTTGACCCCTTTCTTTAGCTATTTTGACTATTATTTGACCAGTTGTGGTCATCGCCTAGCTTTATTTTCTCAGGACTCAGCTGTCACTCACTCTATCTGCTCCCTGTGCAACTTTATAAACATGAATGACACAAGTCCGGTCGTTATTGCCGTAATTAATGTTTGGTAGAAAGAATTTTACTTGTAAAGGGTCATGTTTATTACCGTAACTAATTTTTTCTACGTGGTTTCATGCAGACAAATAATAAAGTTTGTATTTTGAATAATAAATGCCGGTGACAAATTATACAACTGTCCAGATTGATCCAAAGGGTTTTGCTACTGTTTCTTTATATGCAAATTGGAATAGTTTTTCTTGTTATTGTAAACAAAGGACGATGAAACAGTTTTTGGACAATGGAATGTAGGGAGCCGTAGAAACTGTAAATATTGGGGAATTTTGTGACTTTGGAGTCACTTTTTCAATCTTGACTTACTTTCAGATATTATTAATTCAGTTTGTACTAGTTATTTGTTAAAAACATATTGACATTTCTAAAGTTGCATAAATAAGGCAAAAATGATATGAAGTTATTAATTTAATATCAGTAATACAGTTCAACAGATATTGATTATAGAGAAACATTAACAAATAAACTGCATCCGTCAGTACCTCAATGAACAGTTTCCAGGAAGATAGTTTGGACGTGCACGTGATGCACCTCAAATTTGACTGCCACGATCCCCTGATTTGAATTACATAGATTTCTATCTTTGAGGTGAAATGAAATCTAAGGTGTAGGCAACACCCACTGAAACGTGAGTGATGAACTTTGGAATCGATTAAAAAAATGTTGCAAACGATGCTCGTCAAAACATTGAAATATTCCACATTGTTCGATTTTTCCTTTTGAAAAGTGTTGATTTATGTATTCGTGAAAATGGAGTCACATTGAACCATGTGATTAACTTGATAATAAACTAATTATTTATTAGTCTAATTAACTGTTCAATATGTACTATTTTATAATAATTCATTTTTGTATGTTATTTTGTTTTTATTTGTTTAGGTTTCTTTCTTTGCACTTAATTCATTTTAAACGTGGTATATACAGGCAGTTATATCTCGATAAAAAAAACAAACAAAATGTCTGCCGTTACATAATTTGTAAAATTAGCATGAAAAAAAAATGGAATTGTTGAATTGATATGTTAGTTTTCAGTGCTGTTTTATTACTTAACATAACTACAGCCTCTATACGGAAAAAAATCTAAGCTATATTTAAGACTACTATTCTTAAACTAAGACATTATTGTATTCATATATCCGCAAGAATTGATATTTTTCCATCAAGGAAAACGTTATTCTTAAAAGTCTCCTTCTTTTAATGATAACTAATTATTAACTTTAGAATAATGGTTCTACTTCAGCTAAGAGGAAGTTTCGTACAATATTCAATACTAACTTATACTTAATCTAAGATTTCATTTATTGAGTTCAAAAGTACAGATATTGCGATCTGTTACATTTAACACTTAATGTAAGAAATGTGTCATTTCGTTCAACAACTGTATTATTTAAACAAAACTGATGAATTACTTGAATCAATAAATATTTGATGTTGACTGAAATCTTTTCTTTCTCGATTTAATATTGCGATCTATTAAATCTCTTATCTATCTGCTTAATGTAAGGATAAATTTCATTTCGTTCAACAATTTTATTATTTAAATAAAACTTTTTTCCTTTTTTTTTTGAACTTACTACCACATGAATAATTCTTCGTTATCTAAAAAATATAGTTAGTTACCAGTATGTTACTGGAAAAATAAACCTTTGCGCTTGTGACATTACGTTAAAAGATTAGCCAAAGGGTGTTTTTTGAAACTTTAAGGAATTATATTATTATTTTTTTGTCTCATATTAGTTGTCAAAAATACCCTCTGCCCTAAAGTCACAAGCATAGAGGTTTATTTTTTTCAGTAACATACTGGGTAACTAACTATATTTTTTAGATAACGAAGAATTATTCATGTGGTAGTAAGTCCCAAAAAGAAAAGGAAAAATTTAGAGAATGCCACAAATATTGTTCAGACAATATTTAAATAAAACTGATAAATTATTTGAATCAAATTTGAATTTCTGAGATTGCCTAAGGACTTTTCAAAATTAGAAGAAGTTTTTATGAAGAATGACGTTTTCTTAAGAAACCAAAAACAAAAAATGTTATAAGTCCATTCGAGAACACACTGTATATGAGACTTCAAATTTACTACAGGAAGGCACATTATTTCTTTATAAGCTTTTAAGTGTTTTATGAATTTTATTCTCTTTCCGATTTGAGGAATAAATTCTATAATCTGTTCTTCTGAAATTTCCAGTAAATTGACCAACGTTAGTTAATTTTCTTGACCTAGACAACAATTATTTATGTTATTAAAGTATAAATAATTTAAACAAATCATTGAAGCTAACTATATAATAGAAAAGTATGCTCGAACTTTCAAACAGGTATGGCATAACAAGTTTTGTACATAATATGAAACCGAAATTTTTAAGCCCATTTGAATATTCACAAAATTTCCATGCATATATACAAACTGTAAATAGGCAGCTAAAATACATAATAATTAATATGTTAGCTTAGCATTTTTGGCAAGAACAAGGAATTTTATCCTACACTGATAATAAATTAATATCAATGACTTCTGAAAGTCATTGATTAATAATGTTATATATAGGAACACATGAAGGTGCATGACTGGTAAGTCGCCGTATTCCTTTCAAGGGATGTTAGTAGAGCTCATTTGCAACTGATTTAACTATAGTATGCATAATACAAAATTTAATAGTTTTTGAGATATTTTATTATTATTTTTTTTTTTAGAAACTTCCCTTGCCCTTATGTGTTTCAAAAAACATGTGTCATCGCTTAAGCGAAGATTTCTCACTCAAAAATAAGACAAATAGTTACTATCAACATGGGTCCATTGCTGTTTTGTACTTGAAATGCAGAATGTTGATATTTTATTATTATTTCTGTTAATTTTGTAAAGAAAATATATACACCACTGACTTCTTTAGTTTTAGATGGCACAGTTATGTAGACAGTTTATTGCTAAAAATAAGTGACCTCTTGATTTTTGTTAGATTCAGGTTTCGTGTAGGAGATAAATACAATTTTCTTTTAATAGACTTAAAAAAGGCTTTAAAAATTGCATTTATTTTCTACACGATGCCGATATCTAAAAAACGTCAAGAGGTGAAATTTTTTCAGCAATTAACTTTCTACATAATTGGGCCATCAAAAACAAAAAATCAGTGGCGTATATATTTTTTACAGTTAACGCAAAGAAAAATAAAACTTCAATATCTCAGAAATGATGCAAAAATGGACCTATGTTGATAGGAATTAGGTATATTTGTCTTATTTTTATGTGTAGAATCTCTGTTTAAGCGATGACACATGTTTTTCGAAACACCCTGTATCCATTTAATTTGAAAACAATGGACGCTCTACTTGTACCTAGTATTTCTGTATTATTTATGGAAGTAAAATAGTTTTTAAAACTTCATATAAACCTCATTCGAAAAGTAATATATAAAGTAGAGAAGTTTTTAAATAATTTCCTATGAATGTACGATTGGGTTGAAATTTTTTTTCACAAATGTAGTTTTTTAGCTCGTCTTTTTTTCTTATTAAAGTATTTAACCTAATTTTTGTTACATAATTCATAATTATGTAAACTATCGCAAGAATCTGAAATATTAAAGAAAGTTTTATTATTTGTTTATTTTTAAAATGAAATATCCCAAAAACTATTAGATCTCTAAATCAATGCAAATGAGTTCTAATAACCCACCCTCAAAGGAATAAGCCGACTTGCCAGTCACCTAGTATATGTATTGTATAATAAAACGCCACTACAATAAAAATGCGGATCTTGATTATAGATTGTATATAATACACAAGCAAACATTATCAATATAGTTTAAAAAAACTAAAAAACACGCTTTTAAAGCACATCAAACTGAAAAGTGAAAAATAATTATTAATATAAACTGAAAACAATAATGAACGAAAAATACTAGTATTATTGTGGGTTGCTCGATATACGAAAAATATGGCACAAAGCGCCCCACGCTTTTTTTCACAATAATACTACTTAGTATTTTTCGTTCATTATTGTTTTCAGTTTATATTAATAATTATTTTTCACTTTTCAGTTTGATGTGCTTTAAAAGCGTGTTTCTTAGTTTTTTTAAACTATATTTATTTTTCACTTTTTAGTTTGATGTGCTATGAAAGCGTGTTTTTTAGGTTTTTTTAAACTATATTTATATTGCTTATTGATGCTGATATTATAACATATTACGATCCAACAGATACTTCTGAAAAAAAAATATATTTTTTTCAGCCATGGACGAGATTTGAACTCACGCCCGAGGAGTCCGTCGTTTCGCGTCGACTAAGACTTATGCCTTAGCCCGCTCGGCCATCGAACGAACTGAGAATCACGGAATGTACTAACAGTAATAAGCCACTTGCTCTCACGCAGAGGATACGTGAGGAAAGGAAATTATTTAATTCTGGCGATCCTGATCAGGATAATGATATAAACTTATCAAATTATTGTATTGTTACCGGTTCTTCGTAAGTGTACAAAGTTTCAATTAAATCTGTCCGTTTAAAGTGGGTCAAAATCGAGTCCAAAGAGTCGGTTACAAACAAACAAACAAGCATACAAGTGAAGCTAATAAAAGCGTGTTAATTAAAAAGGAAAATAACTTGAGAAATCTATGCACAACCATTAAACTTCAGATGATTAACTTTTCACTTACAATATAGTGACGTTATGCTTGCATGCAATGCAGAATTATTAAACTTACCTTCTAATATTGAAATTAAGGACTCCAATTCCCAACTGCTAATAGCTCTTCCATCGTAGACTCATTAACTTCTATTTCACAGTTCATAATGTTAAAATACTTCTTTTCAAGTGTAACTTTACAAATATAAATTATTTCATAATAATCAACATCTATGAACAAAGTACAGCACACACAATTCGACGCGTAGTAGGTAAAGTATGTCGTCTTTGTTTGGCAAAGGCATAGCTTTCTACCTACCACCACTGCGCGATTCACTTGTCCATTATTATTTTAGAACACTTCACATTGAGATTAGTAAGTATTCAATCAAGGATAACAGTTATTGGATTAATAGTATGTATAGTTCCAGCAAAGTTGTTTGTAGTTTTATTCCAAGAGCAGTATTCTTATGCCAAGAAAAACATTTAAATAAAGGATTTTTTTTCAAGATGTCCTTATACTTACTCTCACGGTTAACAGTACTCGAAAGAAGTGTACTATTAAGAGTATATTTAATACTACTTCGAGGGAATCAAACTTATATTGAGTTAAAGACTTGCGCTAATGAAACTTAAAAATATATCTGTTCTTGGTTTACAATTAGTATATTATTGAAACAATAATAATTTATTATGCCAAGTAATAATATTATTCTAGTGACAAATATAAAAGTTCAAGAATAATCGATAACTTTGATATAGAATAGTTTTCTTTCCGTGTAGTATGTCTTATTTTATTTGTAATATTAAAAACGACCCCAAACGTCCAGTATTTCGTAAGCGATTTTTTTAAACCTCGCAATATTAACGCTATTAGGTAATGAATAAGAAGTACATGTCAAATTTCATCAACCCATCATAATGCGTTTTGCAGAAATAAAAAGAAATCCTTTGCGTACGTTTTAAGACCCTTAACTTTTTAGAGGTGCATTTTTATAAATAGGTAAATTAGGTTCATCGACTTATTTTGGTTCGTAGATTATCCAGTAAATTTTTGCGCAAACTTTTCGATGACACCCTGTATACGACAAGATCAGATTGTTATGTTTTCCACGTTTACCGTACTAGGTTAGTGTTTTTAGTGCCTAATAATAAATTGCAACGAATTTTATAAATTTGTAAAGAAATCTCGAAGAAAAGTAAAGATTTGATTTTAATATTCATATTTCCTGAGTATTGCATTGTATTTTCAGGTATTGCCAGATATTTTCAATATGTACAGCGACTCCAAGGGGTGGTTCACCCCTCGGTGTTCCATAAATAAATATTAATTTGAATTTGGTCTGCGGGAATCCAAGCCCAGGTTTATGAATTAGGAAAATATTACTTTCAAGAATTATGTCGTCTTTACGATTTATACCAAAAACAAGTATGTCTACGTGACTGCTCTGCTACATAATAATAAACACAAAGTAAATCTCTATACGTATAAGAAAACCTCTTAAGAACGCTTTATGAGTGATGGATAGTTGATAGTTTTAAAATCTTAAGACTTATGGACTATCTTTATGGCAATACTTAGCGAGGAACAATGGCCGATTAAGTCTTTCCATTACAGGAACGTCATAAATACAAAAAACTCGAGTGTACGTGCAATGTTCATTAGAAATTCTCACACATCAGGTTGATTTAACAACAGACGCTCGTTTTACTATCTACTTTATAGCTAATTAGCTGGTGTTTAATTTTTCTCATTCTTTTATAGCTTAACAAGGCGTAAAAATTGTTGAAACGATAGTGTTGAAATATATTGTAAGCTGATTTTATTGAATTAATTTCTAATTATTTTTTTGTGTCCACAAGGAAAATAACTGAAGAGTGAGTCCTTGGAGTTTATGAGTCCCATTAAAAAATGGGCAATAACAACAATAAACCGATAAGTAACTAGTGTTTAGAATAACGTAGTTATGTTTAATACGGAATTTAAGTTAATTTTTTTAAAACTAAATTTTTTAGAGAAATAAGAAATAAGTATGAGAATTTTTTACTTTTATCTTAGAATTTATTTATATTTTTTTTTATCTAGTTCACATTTTCGTGATAACTTATTGTTCTCTGGTCCAGCATTACTGAAAAACTGTCTAAGTTCGTAACAGAGAAATCTGTAACGTCATACGTTGAATCTTGAGACCTCTCGTCTAAAAAATTTCAGATACGTAAATAAATACGTACACATATTTTGGAAACAAATTCGTTGAAAAAAAATTACCTATTTAGTTTCTTCCTGTATGATAAAATAGACACACTTGCCATTGCAAATTATGAATAATTTTAGTGGAATCTTTTCTCATGCAAAATGCAGCGACAAAACATTTTCCGGTGAAATTTGTATCGGAAAGGTAACCCTAAAAGCATCGATAAATTGCAATACAGTACTTGTATTACTTACTATTAAATATATTTTTGCTAATTTTACCGTACTGCAAGTAATTAATTCTAGTTAAAATTTAAGACTTGGCCACATTTCAGCCTGTACAATCTCCAGGGTAATTAAACCATTTTTCATTTTAATTGTAACTTTTGCTTATTTGTATTCACATACCGTTCACCAACGATAACTTAAATTTAAATGATAAATGCATGTAAATGCAGAGAGTGACTCATTCTCATTATGTATTGTATGCATGTATTTTTTTCAACAACGGAGATGATTACAATTCTGTCTAGTTGCAGTGTTTAAATATATAAAATTTTTACCGACAGTTTTACGACTCTCTGCCTATATTTTATAGCATGTTTTTATAGCTTTATTATTAATTTATATTTAAAATTTTAAAAGCCCGACATGTGCTTTCAGTATGTTTTTTAATTGGTTACATGTGTTCAGCTCGTTTGGAGTCCATTTCTTAGCTTCCTTAATTCACCATTACTGTCAAACCTATCGTTTCAGTATAGGGCAAGACTGATTTTATGTGCTCGTTAATTTTTTTGGTATAAAGATGTCAACAATTCGTTAAATTCAAGGCAGATCAGATTTGTATGTTGATCCCTCACTGTCAGTAGCATTTTTACTTTTGTTTTGTATATTAGATAAGCACGAACCACCAAACCATATATGGGGATAATTGCCATAAAAAGCTGTACTGAATCTGAAAAAATATACAGGTAGTATTCAAGAAATATCGGTGACGTCATAACGAAACTTGCGTTCAATCTGTAGTACCAGACAGATACACAGTGTAAAATACGGTGTAAAATTTCACACCAAATTGACACCTCACGGAGTACATATAGAGTGACACCTCACGGGATACATATAGGGACTCACCAATTAGGTGTATACTAGAAACCAATGATACGGGGTAAAATTTTACCGTATTTATGTGTAAAATGATTACACCTTTGAATTGTAAAATTATACTTTATCTTTGATTAATTTGTATACCATATAATTATTAAAAATGTAAAACGCAAATATTCTAAAGGGTAATATTCTTAAGGGGTAGAAAACATTACGAATTTAGGACGTTTTTTCAAGTTCGATAACAAAAAACCAATAAATATTTTTATTATCCATTTTTTTTACCATTTATTTATTCATGTTTTAAGAATACACAAAAAATGATCAAAAAAAAAATCAAAATTCACAAAGTTACAGTCTGATGAAGTGAAGGGGTAAAAAAAGAGGGCGTGTCCTGGTTGACACGACTCCAACCCTTCTAGTCATCTGAAACAAAAAAAAAAAAGATTCTTAATTAGTAAGGATGTCATTGTAGCCCCTACCTCAGAGAAGAAAAAAAAATGTTTTCTCGCAAAATGGCGACTGTTTAAAAGGTCGATTTTTTTATCTGGTTTTTTGACTTTTCGGAATTTTTTAAAAATAGTAAATATCAAAATTTTTACTTATTTCTGGCTATAGAGGGATATATAAAGAAGGTCCATACTAAATTTCAAGGCAATCGGTTTATTAGAACTTGAGATATGTCAACCGTGTTGAAAAAAATAGTTTCAAGAAAAACGAGTTTCAAGTTTTGAGTAAAGTTTCAGGCAGTCTAACTCATAGAACGGTACGTTATATTTACATTTTCTTAATCGGCGATTCCTGCTCCATACAATGGACCTTCTTCTACTTCAAATTGTACATTTCCTGAAGTTCTTTCTGCTAGACGATGCTTCCTTTGAGGCATCAGAAGCTCGGATTTCAGAGCGTTCAATCCGAATTTCGTCTATTGTTCGATCCGCTCCGACTGAGCCGGTTTGGTTGCCGCGTCACTAAAATAGCTATAACGCCGTAAATAATTCGAATTTTGAAAAATCCTTTTGGGGACATATTCTTAAATGTCTAAACGTTCAAAATATGCAAAAAAAAATTTCGATTTTTTTCAAATTTCTTGACTAGAATAGAAGATAGTAGTGATTTTAAAAATTTTACGATAATATTAGTAACCGATTGAATATTTAACAAATTTGATTAGTCCGAGGTTGCTCGTCAAGACACCAGCTCAGCTACAGAGAATCTATTACTAGCTGTGACTAAGGTTTTTGGTCACTGGGAACTCTTCAGAGCGTGATGTCGACGTCTTTTTTCTTCATTATATTTTTATAATATGCTACTTGAACATTCCACAAAAACTCATGTTTTTCAAATTTTTTTTATTTAACGCATCGCGCTTTTCTAGTGACCACTCCATTTTCAATAATAATACTTTGGACCCTATGCACACCGATAAGAAATCACAGGTAAACTACCAAACCATAAAAATAATATTTTTTTCGCTTTGAAGTTTACCGCCAACTTGGCGAACACCGTTTTTTGTTAGCGAACACGCTAATAATTTCGTGGCGGTGTGGATGCGGTTTTATTGGTTTGAATTTATTGCGTGTGATTTTGACTAACACTGTATTTAATTCCTGGGCTTGTCGGTGTTATTGTATTATTAAAAGGTGTAATTGACTACGGGTACTGCACAACCTAATTTTATTGAAATCACCCAGCGGTATTCATGTCAGCGATTACCCCCATTACTTCGCTCCTGGTTTTAAACTTGTCAACTAAGAGCTTTTTGTTTTAGTGCATCTAATTGTAAGAGAGTGATTAAACATCAACCTTGATATCAATTTATGGGCCTTTGTTAACGTCCACTCGCCAAAGGAAATGGAACAAAAGCATTTTTTTCTTGCTTAGCGCTACGAATGTTTGTCTCCATCCTTTCTACTTCGTTTCTCCGGCGATCTTTTGTTTAAGTTGACAGTACTGAATGGGAAAGAAATAGCAGGACCCTGTCGGTTCTCAAATTTCCTCTCGAAAAAACAAGTTTTATATATATGGATGCAAAAAAATATGACGTCTGCGGGTTCGGTATTTGTTTATGCCTCGACGGGAAATTTGATGCTTTATTTCAACGAGGGGTTGATTTAATGTTCTGTTTTTGTGTTTTCATAATCGATAACTTTCCTTTTATAATGCGATCATTTGAAATATGGCTGTTTTTTACGAGTAGTGGAAATTTATTGTTGAAAACAATGTCACCGGCAGATATTTTAAAATTATGTGAGGGGGTTACTTGCTTTTCTTTGTCTGAAATAATTGTTTGGTCTTTATACTCAGAATAGTTTAACAATTTCCCCAGTAGCCATAGATAAATAGAAAAATCAGTGTCATCTTTTGAACATAATCCTCTAACTTTTGTAGTATGTTGACATAGATCTTTGGCTTAAAAAAAAACCCAAAAAAATAATCAAGAGGTGTTAGATCTGGAGATCTTGGAAACCATTCTATCGGTTCCCGCTGTCTAATTCACCTTCTAGGAAAGCAGTTGTTCAGAAAATCGCGAACAGGGCGTGCAAAGTGCGTGGCTTACTGATACCAGGTAGTATCTGGAAGGCCATAGTCATTCTCGTTCAGGAAATTTTTGCCAGTGCGCGTATAAGGTCATTTCGCCAATACTCCCAATATCTTTCCCCTGTGAGAGTTCCATTAAAGAAAGGACCTATATTGCCAACTCTTCCTGCCTACACATATAATTTTTATTGGTTTTGAGTGTGTGCCTCAACTATCTGATGAGGATTTTCTCAGCTCCAATATGTGCAATGTCTGTTCACTGAGCCATTTAGAGAAATCATGGCTTCATCCGAAATAAGTATTTGGCAATGGAAACATGGATTAGCATGGCACAAATCTATCATAGTTTCACATAACTGAATTCGGCAAGCGGGATCATCTTCGTTGAGCTTCTGCACAAGTTAAATTTTGTATAAATGATAATTTTCTTTCTTCAGTACGCGTACTATTCGCTGAATAACTTCCTTTTCTATTGAAACTAATCGTAAAGTACTATGAATGAAAGAGAAATAGAAGTTGAAGAAATAGCTAATTTTCTAATATTTTTTATATTGGAATCTTAAAAGAAAAAAGAGAACAGTAAGAACAATTATAAAAAGATATAATGCGTTTTTCTCAGCGTTCTTGGATATCCCGCCGTATTTGTAACAGGTGATTTGCTTTGTATGTTGTTTGTGATGTACAGTATCGTAGTTGTTTAGTGATTTGGTTTCTCTTTATTGTACTCAGGCTATGTAGCAAGTGTTTCGTACTGAGTTTGAAGCTGGATTTACTAGGTTGGCTTTTTGTTAGTTCTGTACTGGAATCTGTTTTTTTCCCCTACTTTTTTCAACTTACTGCGCGGTATCTTCGTGTCGTGGTGTCACTGTCATATTAATTCCTGTTGTTGCATTGTCACCTGTAAATTATTCTGTATGTTTTAGTTGTTTTTTATTTTATATGGTTTTGTTTAATAAAATGTATATTTATTATAATAATTTTAGTATTAATTGCCGCTATATGGTGAAAAATCTCTATGAATATTTGTCTGTAATAAATTTTAGTTCCGACCTACTTCAGAACATAAAAATAGTTAACGACTGAATTTCTTAGTTTATCAGTACTGGAAAATTAAATCATAACACGCGTTTGTTACTATTTTTCAACACTGTATACGGAGGAAACTTAATTAAGCCGGCTGTACATCAAAGGGGCATGCTTTCACCTTATTGTTTTCAATTTTCTTTAATAACCTTCAACATAACTTTTCCGATGCGGAGAATTTTTCTCGTGCGATAGGTCGATCAACTGAATCACCTGAAGAATTAATAAAATTAGCTAATTTAATTAGTTCCTGATTTTAATATTGATGTGACAATAATCTAATTAGTCTACGCAGTCAGGTCAAAATACATGCTCTGTCACAAAGATGAAAACTCTAAACAATATTACACACATAGAACTTATCCAAGATTTTAACATATAAGTATGGTGAACCAAATAGGTACTAAGTTGGTAGTCATCAAGTAGTATGTAATAAAGTAAATCCCACATTTTTTCACTGAAGGACCTCAATAAATATAGGTACCTACCTAGTAATTATCTGATAAACATTTACGAACTGTGAGTTTGTTTATTTGGTTTTGAGATGTAAATTTAACAATTTTTCGAATTGCTGTCATCATTAAATATGTGCACCTGCACTACAGGGTGTCTCACCAGGAAATGCATCGATCGATATAGGGAAAAGTACGCACAAGAAAATTTAGGGAATTACTAACGACAGTGTGTTCAATCCAACTAAAATAATTACAAGTATCTGGCACTTCCGGTTACACCGGATGTCGATACCAACTTGCTTATTATAAATGGAACACCCTATATATTTTAGTGTTTTAGAAAAGAGCATAAAATTCTAAGTAAAAAACATGCCTATGCCTAAACCCAGCCGTTTCAGAGATATTTGACATTTTAAAAAAATGATAACAGGTGTAATGGTTTACAATAACCTTTATAACTTTCTTCATGTAAAAGACACTCATTTGATTTTTGGCAGGCAAAATTACCATAAGGTGAGCTACGCTCTACAGTTTAAAGAAATTGAATAATAGCATACTAAGTATTCCATTTTTGATGTTACATTTTGTAAACTTCAAACCGCGAGAACTTGCTTAAGTCAAATGGAACACCCTGTATTTTTTTTACATCAAGTTTTGTATAATTAAATTCATTTTTTTCTGATATAAGCATTGTGGTGGTTTAAGTTACAATTTTTTGAAATATGTGCGATTTTCTTAGAAATTCAAGAATTTTTAGTAAAAATTTTATCAAATTAGCCATGATTAGAAAAAATCAGTAATGTCAGTCATTCTCTTATGTCAAAAAATATCACCGCGTTTAAATTACACCCACGATGACTTTTTGAATTTGTTTATTATTTATGGAGAATGTGATAAAGTAGTATCAAGAACTTGTAATACATTTGTTACTAGATATCCACAAAAACGGAAAATAACACTAAACATTGTAACCTGCCTATTAATTGGATTGAAGACACTTTGCATAAACTAAAATAGCTAAGATAATATCAACTAAAGACATGATTCCATTTTAATTTAATAATTGTTAAAAATTCCGCCCTCGAACCTCTACACATTTTTCGCACCCTCGGATTAGTTCTTCATGGGTAGCTCTTCTAATTGAATCCTGTAATAAGTTTTCAAATACATTGCTTACTCTCTGCATACAACCTTTAATAGTTGTTAATGGGCTCTCATAAATTTTATTTTTAATAGTTCCCCAAATAAAATAATCTAAAATTGATAAATCGGGCTAGCGAGGACGCCATAGGAAAGGTCCATTATTGGCGATCCATTGAACGTAAAAAGTTTCTTGTAAAAAATCATTTATCAAATACGCGTTTTGTGGGATCACCGTCGTGCTCATAAAAGATGTTTCTATATTCGACGAGAGGTAAATTTTCTAAATAGTTATTATTCAAATTTTGTAAAATTTAGATCTTTCACCTAAAAAAAAAACCAAAACAAAAAAATTAACTATACATATTAGCAGAAGAAATCTGTATAACTTACTGTTTAAATTTTCCTGATAAAATTCTAATGCCACTACTCTATCGTTTCTTATGGTACAGTAAACATTAAACTGCCAACTTTCTTGAAAATTTCGCTCCCTGAGCACATGAGGATTCGAGTCACTCCAATAATGCGAATTGTGTCGATTAAAAATTCAATTTTTGGTAAATTTAGCTTCATCTGACCATATAATATTTCCCAAATAAGAATCGTCGCCTACAGACCTTATTAGTATAAATTCACAAATATTTTGACTTAGGAAATCTGTTTATTTTAATCGTTGAACCATTTGGAACGAAAACGGGTGAAATTTATGTTTAATTAAGATTCTGTGAACTGAATCCTTGCATAGTCCCGATTCCAGAGCAGCTTGTCTTAATAACGTCATTGGAAATGCATGAAAATATCCCAGAATTGCTATTTCTACGTTTTCGTCATCAACAATATGCTTCCGATGTTGAATTATTGCCTCGACAGAGCTATAGTTTTTAAAATTATCCAGTATGCGTTTTACAGTGTTTGGTGATGGTTTCGGTTTTTGTAGATATCGAGTAGCAAATGTATTACAAGTTCTTGATATTACTTTATCGCATTCTTCATAAATAATAAATAAATTCAAAAAAGTCTTCATGGGTGTAATTTAAACGCGGTGGCATTTTTTGACATAAGAGAATGACTGACATTACTGATTGTTTCCAATCATGGCTAATTTGATAAAATTTTTACTAAAAAATTCTTGAATTTCTAAGAAAGTCGCAAATATTTCAAAAAGTTGTAACTTAAACTCCCACAATGCTTAAATCAGAAAAAAAGGAATTTAATTATACATAACTTGATGTAAAAAAGTACAGTGTGTTCCATTTGACTTAAGCAAGTTTTCGCGGTTTGAAATTTACAAAATGTAACGTCAAAAATGGAACACTTGGTATACTATTATTGAATTTCTTTAAACTGTAGAGCGTGGCTCACCTTATGGTCTTTCTGCTTGCCAAAAAACAAATGAGTATCTTTTACACGAAGAAAGTTATAAAGGTTATGCAATAACCATTACATCTGTCAATTTTTTTTTAAAATGGCAAATATCTGTGAAACGGCAGGGTTTAGGTATAGGGTATTCTGACATGTTTTTTACTCAGAATTTTATACTCTCTTCGAAAACCCTAAAATATGTAGGATATTCCCTTTAAAATAAGCAAGTTGGTATCGACTTCCGGTATAACCGGAAGTGCCAGTTAGATTGATCACACTGCCATTAGTAATTCCCTAAATTTTCAAAATTTTCTGGTGCGTACTTTTCCCTATATCGATCGATGCAATTTCAGTATATCTCGCTTAATATGCGCTGTCGACCAATTGTGTTTAAATGTCATATGTTCTATTTTTTGGGAGCTACATACCTGCGAAATCAAATTTAAGATTCATGGCCAACTTCTGAGTTGTAGCGTTGATTGAAGAAATTAACAAGATACCCAATCTATCGGTGGTCGAGATTTCACTGGGTATAGTACTGTATTTCTTTGCCATGTAATGAGATGTTTGTTATTGATATTATCGATATAGTATCATCCTTTTTGGATATTGATTATCGATAACTTAATTTCATTATCGCCCACCCATACATACATATGTTGATTATAAAATCTTTGGTTAGTTTCATTTTTAGTGATGTTAATTTAAGGAATTTTGTTTACCTAACCAATGGGTATCCTGATTGAGAAACGTGTGTAATTTCCTTTGGATCATTGATACTATATCCTTATGTTGAAGAAAATATTAAATCATCTTACTTAATGGGTGTTAATGCTGTTAATCTACCGGCATCAAAACAAATTTGTTTTCCTACAAAAATACTGACTAAGACTAGGTTCAGCTCGATCCTATATCACTCACATTTTATCGATGCGATACGAATTGATAATCCATGTTGACACTAAATACACACACAAATAACATATGTTTTTCGCTGTACACGCTTTTTTAACAATTGTGACAAATTAGGTTTATAGAAATGTATTTGAACATGATATGAAATACCTTGTTGCTGCTCTTGCAAATATTTACTGTCTAACAAAGACTTAAGAATATCCCTTAACCCACATCCTTAACTTTTTCGATTAGTTTATTTTACCCTGGAATAGACTCAGCTTAAACTGTTATAGCCCCAGACGATATCCTCGAGGTATCTCGCGACCAGTATACTTTTCATTCCCGTTTCCAAGAGCTTTTACTTTAATAACAATTAAATAGCGATTTTGTATAAATTCTGTCAAGGCAGTCATAGCACGCAGTGCAAAAATTGTTTCGCAACGCGCGGCAGTAAATAAATTAGGACAGAATGTCGCAGAATAAAGCCTATGACGTCGGATTTATGTACGTCGGCAAACGTTTGGAGTGCTTTAAAGTCAGCGGATCTATTGTGTAGGAGTTCTGTAATTATTCAATTAGCAATTTATATCCACTTCAGTGCACCCGGCGAGGGCATCTCCGATCTCTATGCACTTGACGACTTTTCAACCATGATGGAAGTTTTTTTTTTACATTTATTTACATGGTCAGTGAAGAAAAATGCTTTGCATGGAATATCTAATAGGAATTAGATTAGGGAAATATTTCTGTAACTAAGCCGTTATTACAATGTGGTCAACACACTGTGTTAGTTCTTTTTCCAGATTAACTTATACCGAGGTACCCTCTTCGCTATCATAGTCTCACTACCAAATATGATCTGTTACACATTTTTTAATTTATAATATAAGGTGGTGGTTGCAGATTTTTGGCCTTAGATATCCCCATTATGATTTGTTTGTCAGAATTAAACAAATATATGATTCATAGAAAAATATTTGTTCCTGAATCTTACTTAATCCACATTGACACGTGTCCGATGTTTGTTTACCATTTTGAACAAAAAAAAAACACCGATGTAATCAAAATTCCTTGAACTTCAATTCGAGAATATACACTCAGATCATACAAGACATAAAAGATATTTTTATGTTTTTTTTTTCTGTCAATTCAAAAAAAAAAACATTTATAAAAATGTCCCTAGACTTTTCTTGTGAGGAAAAAAAAGAAATTATTGTTTGTTTTCTTTCTAAATCAATTCAAAACAGAAATACGTATATTTATAAAAATATCCCTAAACTTTTCTTGTAAAGTGTATTTTTTCTGATACGTTTCTTTTAAGATATTCTCGGTTAAAGTGAAGATACAATATATTAGAATTGTACGGGGTAAGTCACATAAATGTTAACCGCCTTTTTATATCTCAACGTTTTTCTAAACGTGTAAAATATACAGGGTGGAACAAAAAGTAAAATTTTTGTAAATTGTTAATATCTTTGTAAATAATACAATAAAATAGTCCTTAAAAAACAATTGAACAAAAAAAACAAAAGCCAAACACTCAAGTATGTCACATTGTTGAACCCAGAATTTATTGCTTTATCTAAAAATGTAAAGGGGGTCATGGTGAAAATTAGAAGGTTGCTGTCACTTCCGCTGAAACCGGAAGTGATAAATACCTTTTTGTTATGTTAAATAATGTCTTTTTATTTGTGTATTGCCTATATACAGGGTGAGTCTTAAGTGTGTAGTTATATTTAAACCACCGATTCTTGACATCTATAGCAACCCTCTGACACATTTTTTTTTTTAATTCCCACATGTAACTGAGTTATCGACTTTCAAAAAAAATATGATGACTGTTTTGGAACTGCTGGTTACTGGAAACATTCTATATCTTAGCAAAAATGATGTAATGGACGTGGCCGCATAACTTATGCAATTCTCTCACCTAATCGCGATTTTACAATCGTAAGTTAACATAAGTTGAGGGTTGCCTAGCATTATATTTTCACAAAAATCGATGAGATTCTAATACAAACCACTTCAACTAAAAGTTACTTTAGCATAAAATATTTGTTGCTATAACCACTTCCAAAACAAATGTAAAATTGAAAAATCGTATTCTAAAAGTGTGAGTTCAGCTAACCCACGATTGAAAAACCGAGCCCTAGCATTAAGTTCATTCCCGAATTTATAATAACATTGGATGAAATAATTAGCTACTTAAACGATTAATTGCTCCACTTGAAATAATTTTTAAACATTTTGAAATACCTTTCAGTGTGAGAAATGTACAATTTTGACTTTTCTTGCACCAATCAACATTTCTTTTTAATCGTTTCATATGGAATGTACAACTAAAATTAAATTTTCCGATGAACAGTAAATTTTTTAGGGGAATCTCGAGAGGAATTTAATGTTCCCATCTCATTTTTTCAAAGTTTAAGAAGCTGGTAGTTACCCTCTGCTATCACAATAATTTGAAATGTGTAGGTGTTCAAGGAATAAATCAGCTCTCTACTATTTTAATTGGCCTTTAATAGTAAAACACTGAAGGTGCAACACAATGTAAGGTGATGGAAAATAATTTGCAGTATTTTCACACACTTCTGTCACTTTTTACACTGGTCATACCCAACAGTTTGCATTTTATTCCTCCATAATACTCTGGACGGTTGGGAGGATAGTATACGTCATTTTTTATAAAAAAAGATCAATTTTTTCTTGAGAAAACAGCAGTTTATTCGGGATAGGCCATTACATGATAAAAATTCAACCACGCCATAATGTGAACTGCGATATTAGCGTCGCATATGTAACCTGTGATCTTCACACATCTAACCACGCACCTAATCAGTGTTGCCAGACATACCACTTTCATGGTATTTATACCATTATTTTCCTTGTGTACCTGCACTTTTTTTAAGTAATAAAACTATTATTTAAAAATTTCTACCATTATACACCAATATTAGCTCAAGTTGATAAAAATGTTAAATTTAGGTCGTCAGCCCCGACCTCGGTCTGTTCTTCCATTAAAAAAGAGTAAACTGAATTAAATTTTATACCGTGTACGTAGTTCTTTATAAATCGGAACCTCGCGTAAACAGCGCTAGTTGTGCAACCCCAAATAAATAATAGTCCTTTGCTGTTTTCTGTTGTTTCTGTTGCGATGGTAAGACCCGTTTTTTCAATGCTCAGTTAGCTAAATTAACCGTCAGTTAGGTCAATAGAAATTTTTTTGAAAAGCTTCATGATTTATTTATAATGAAATTTATAACCTATGTGAAAATATCACACATCTGGCAACACTACACCCCATACAAAAATCAGTGTTATTAGTTCGCGTACCTGTCTGCATTAGCATTTACAAAAATGTGTTTAATAACGGTATTATAGTTTTTTGTGATTAAATTTGTGATTCGAAGTTTTGAGTTACTATGTTACCGAAATTTATTATTTATAATTTGCTCATTTGGTGGTTCATTTTGTTAAAATTAGTGATTAACCATAGCGACTAATTTTTCTGTTTTATTGCTGGATATGTTAAAGGCATATTTTCAAGTAGATGAAAATGCTAGACAAACAAAACAGGTATGGAATGCTATCCAAACTTCAAGCCCATATGATATATTCATGTAGTAACTGTTGTATTAGGTAAGTAAACAAATCTGCTTTTTCGTTCTTTTAAAGTAAATGCGTCTTTTTAAAATGACTATTTTCAACTTTGATTCATTTTTAGAAATGAACCATATTAAACTTAAACCATAAATTAGAGACAATAATAATAATTTAAAATACACAGAAAAAGTATTGCATATTTTTAATATTTGGTGCTTACGGGACGAGTTCTGTTTATTTATAAAAAAAAGTGTCAGGATTACCTAATTTTACAAGAAAAAAATAGATAAACAGATACTTTTAACACCTTTTATTTGAAGAACAAGCTACAAGTGACAAGTGTCGCTTTCCACAAAGGACTAATCAATTGCGCCTGGCCGGCTTGAAGTTTATTTCTTATTTTCGGCTAGTGTGTACAGATATCATGCTTTCTTAAAAAGAGCTTAATGTTTTATAAACTATTACATTTGTTTTGGTGCGGCGTCTACACTGATATTAAATAAGTCTAATATCGTCTCACAAAATGTCCGTGACAAAAGGGTAATAATTTTTTAAAAAATTCAAAATTTGCAATTCATGCAATGTATGGAATTATAGAATAATTGTGATGCCGAACTCTGGCAGTAGCAACACTGCCTTCATTACGTCATTTCTGTGAACGGCGTTTACAAAGTTATCCAGTGACTATCAAAATATCAGTGGCTGGAGGACGAAAAAATTATCAGAACTTAAAAATTTTTTTTGTTCAAAAAAATTTTTTGTTGATGCCAATCAATTGTACACGACGAAATATATTGAGGGTTAAAATATTACGCATTTAAAACTCACCCTGTATAATATCATTTATCTAAGGCTAAAAATTACACGAAAAAAGGGGTGAACCACATCTTAGTGACATCCGGTATATTTGTAATCAGAAAAAAATCTACAATTTCAGATACAAAATATACAGGATATTTCATTTTAAATTAAAACATACCACCCTGTATATTTTACACATGTTTAGAGAAACGTTGACAGATATGAAATCAACATTAAAAATCGTTCAAGTTCATTTTTTGGACGAACTATTTGGGTTAAAAATATAGGGGGTTAACATTTATATGACTTACCTTGTACAGTAAGTGAAACTTCCATAAAATCTTCATTTATTTTGTTCACAGGTTTGTACATGTTACTTACATGTCCATTAATTTATTTTCATTCGACTGAGATTGATGAAGACGTCAGATAAAGACAAAACTAAATGTAATGTGAAATATTCTTATGATACAAGCCATTTGTGAGCTTTAAATAATGGGTTCCTCAATAGCATGCTTAAAAAACTGTTTATTTATTACAACTAGATTAATGATGTAACGCAAAGAAAATTACGTATAGCTCTTTCACGGAACCACTGCTTTGTGGGAGTCAAAAAAATTATTAAATTACGTTTTATGAAAACATCCTTTCAATCGTCCAGATTTAGATTACCTTTCATGAATGAAACATTTGAACGGTGATTTCTCGGAATATTTTACGTTATAAACATGGCCGTAAAAGAATTTTTAAGGACACGATCTAAAACAATGCCAAATTAAGCGTGGATGAATTTGAAAACTGTAATTAAAAACTTTTTGGTGCATCTAAAAATAGATTTTCTTTTATTAAATAATCTTGATGGGTTGTTGACTTAAGTAAATAAACATTTTATATCCACATAAAGAAATGTTTCAAAATTTGTTGGTTGGTATACGATTCCAATGAAACTATACTATAGTTTATTTATTTTCAAGATAGACTGGACGAAAACATAATGCTGAGTGCAATATCACATGATCAGATCGATCCAACATAATACTGAGTGCAATGTCACGTATTCAGATGGATCCGCGGAGCGCTTCGTTTTCTTATTGGTTTACCGGCAATAAAATTGAGGAAGGCGAACCACGCCAATTTTACAGAATTATAATTAGGCGTGTCGTGTATAAGAGTGAGCAGTTATTTGGTTTCTTTGTTTATATTCAGTCTATCTTGGAAATAAATACACTATAAGTAGAGCGGGAACAAGAGTTCAAGAGTATGTTCTTTTCCATAGGACTGTTGTAATTGTCTTTCTAAACAACCTATGAAATATCCCCACCGATCCAACCTGTGCTAAGTCCGCCATCTTGGAAAAATAGCGGATCTAGGCCACCTTTGTCAGGTTTCTCCCAGTTGTCTCGGAAATGGTTCATTTTACGTAAAAAATGCATAGGACTGAATTGAAAGAGCATAAAATTTCCTACAAGACAGTATTTCAGTTTTCCTAGACTTTTTCTCATTGTCAAAAAAAAAAATGGCAATTTTCAGGAAAAAAGTACTCAAGAAACTAATATTTTTTTTTAGTTGGGGATTTAAGTTTCTATTATAATCAGTTTATTTTCTCAGTAGTGTCATTAGATAAGCACATGGACGTAGTTGGGAACCCCCTTCAAATGAAACGCCCTATATATTATTGTAGTTTTGAATTGGCACGTTAATTTTCTACTACTTTTGTGAATGCTATACTTAAAATCGATATTTGCAGATATTTTTACTTTTTCAATAAAAACCGTGAAATTGTTATTTTTTATTTCTAACTGATCTTATTAACCATGATTTTGGTGCACTTTCTGCATGACCTTTGCAAGTTTGGTGAAAATTTTAAATTTAGTGTATTTTACAACTTTGTATTTTATTAATGGGAAAAATAATTTTGTCACCAGTCCAAGGGTTTTGTGTTTTTAACAATAATATCGGCGAAAAGCTCAGAATTTGCCAGAAATTTAATAATCAGGGGTAGTAAACCACTTTCGGGATATAATTCATTAGAGGTTTCTAAAGCACGATTCTTTTCGCTTTCTGTTAATTTATGCTTTGTTTTCGTAGGGTCTAGAATGAAGGCTAGCAAATGGTATGAGGTGATACACTGACCGTATCGGTATCTAAATGTTTGCTTTTGCCTTAAGTTAATTTCAGTTTCGTCAAAATGCGACTCAAGAATTTTAAATTGTTCTACGTCGTCTGATAAAATTGCATAGGTTTTAGTAGTGATAAGTAATCTTCAGCAGTTCTTTTTAAATAAATGTTTGCTATTTTCTGTCTTACTATGCTGTCAATTTCATTTTTGTTCCTCGCTAATTTTAAAAAGTGTGAGCCATGATTTAACGAAACCCTCTAAGCAGTCAGCAAATGAGTTCCATCTTACGTCAGAAGGTAAAGTAAGTTTTTTTCCTCTTTTTGCGTATGTGGCAGAGGCAAAATGATTGTTTCGGAAGTATTTCACAACGAACGTAACGTGTTCCTTAATTTCACTAATTTCCAAATCCTTACATAACAAGTTTAAAATGTGTGGAGCACAACCGTAAGTAATAACATTTAGTTCTGTTGACTTTTTAATTTGGTTTCTCATAGCATTCATATTGGCAGCATTATCCGTCACAAAACTGCTTACTGTACAGGTATAGTCAGTGTTTAGAGTTTTAATTAAAGTTGCAAGTTCTGTTAAATATACAGATGTATGTGGATTTCCAGATGTGTCTATCGTGTCTGCTAAACAGGAAGACCCATTTTCCGTAGTTACAGTTGCACATATTATTGGTTCATTGTGTATGTTGGACCATCCATCCAATGACGAGACAAACTGAACTCTGATAAATCTTTAAAACATTTACTTTTTTCCTCGTTATACACTTCATCGAGCAGTCTGTTGGACACATCATGTCGAGATGGTGGTACATATCCAGGTCGTAAAAGCGTTATTGCCTTTTTTACTTCAGGTTGTTCAATACACATGAGAAACTGCTGTTTGTCGCATAAAGAGGTCTAGCAATTTGTTTATCTATTTCTTCTTTATTAGACTTGGTCCTACGTACAACAAAAGATAATAAAGATCCAGAACTGGAGTCAGGCGCTACTCTTCTTTTTTGAAATTTGAATAAGAAAAAAATATTGAAAACTAACTAAAGGTTTTTTCATCTCATCGATTTTTTATGTGTGTACCTATGCCTCCACTTCCCTAAATTTCATTGTAGATCTGCTAGTGATTTCTAGCTGTCATAGAACTCGAGATATCAACGTCGGACGCACTATTGCGCCACCTTGTATTTTTGTTTTACTATATTAAAAATGTGTGTTGAATGCATTTCCAACCACAACCAGTTTGATATCCCATCTATCTCATTTTGTTTTAAACAAATGCAAATAGTAAATGGTAATCACTTTTCAACAAATGAACATCAAAAGTGATAAAACAAATAATATTTTGCGATGATTTACTAAGAACCTCTGCTAATGATAGTTTACCACCATATAAAAATAATAATCAGAGAAGCATGTTCAAATAAACAAAATCAAGGGATTAAGGTCTGGCAAATACAAGTCAATTGCCCCTCATTAACATTCCACTTAAATATACTCGTGGCAAAAATATTTACGTCAATTTCCCTTTCAATGAATGTTTACACGTCGTCGTCCATTCATGTGTTTTTTGGAAAGTATAAGCGCACATTTTATATTATTTATACTTACTGTTTATTTATTTAATTCTAGGTTAAATAAATAGAACGGCTATTATTTTGATTAAGAGATTGTTTGTTCAGTTTTATTTATACTGTATCAAACTATAAAACAGAAATTAAATATACCACTAAATACTTTACAGTTTAGATGCATTTAGTTTAGATTATACGGTGTTCTCAATTGCCAATTATCTGTTGACTTTTAGGTTAGTCACTGGTAAATAGATTTATCTGAAATAATAAAAATGGTTATGAAATAAACAATCACAACAAAAATAATAGGCTACTAACACTTAAGTCTATAAATATTTCATACCAAAAGTTTTTTTTTTTTTAACACCTAGGGTTGATTAGCTTTTTGTGATGAAGTCGTGGAGCGAATCGTTTATAAAGATTATGTGGACTTATTCGCGTCATATCCATCGAAAAAATACGTTACCGTGCGAGTTCTATGTGCCTGCGATGTGATGCACGTTAAAAAGTCCTACTCCACGATGAAGTGAGGGTTGGGCGAAGCAGGGGACGCGTTGTCTGCTAGACCTTTAAATAAAATACAAGTGTTACATGTTTTTATTTGATGTAAATTATATATTACGATTCGTCGTGTGCATTACATTTTATTTAGCGGTAATTCTCTGTAATCAGATGTAAAGTTTATGGTGTCAATGATTGGTAGGTATTTTGTTCTTGCTTGTTATTTGAGCAACTAACTACTTCAAAGTCACAGACTTATACCAGTGCCATATACCGGAGTTTGTATAATACTGATTCTGTGACATAATTTTCAACAAAAATGAATTAGTAAGTCAAAGAGAAAAACTTGCTACAAAACTTTAACAACAAAAATCAGCTTATGTTTTGTTCAGTTTTTGACATTTTTGTGTACTAAATTTCTGGGCATTGGATTAATTCTTTTTATCGAAGGGTCTTAAGTTTATTTTGACATATCTTTTTCAAGATACCGTCTTATTTTCCATCTAAAAAAAATTTAGGAACGCAATTCAGATAATTACCTTGTATTTGTCAAGTCGCCTGATGTTTTGATTGATTCCGATAATTGAACACCTCGAAAACTTCTCGTCAAAAGCTGGAGTTATGTTTTTTTACGAGCAATATAATTTCTTCAGCCAGTTGCCTCTGATACTCAAAGCTCAGTGTATTTACATTAAAACGAATATTTCTGACGGTTTCAAACTAGACCGATTTGCTGCTGGAACAAACTTATGTTCTTCGACTTTTACTTTTCGATATGGGTGAAGTAGATACAAGAAATAATTTAGTAGTGTACTTAGTATAACTATTAACAACTAGAATATAAAGTAGCCGTAAGAGGAAATCATATGAATACAAGGGAAAAACAGTTGGTTTTACTTAGTATAGTTTTTTCTGCGAATTAGGTTTTAAACGTCTATAAGTGGATACAATTTATAAATGGTTTAAACTGCAAAACATCTACGTAACTCCATTTATCGCATGCAAACTTGAAATCTAGGGATTTCTTTAAATTGACCTGTAATATAGGGTACATAAAATAGCTATAGTTGGGTGATGCATCATAATATCTACGTAAAGTATGTAACTCCAGCATTTTATGTGCGTTCCATGAGTGTATTTGAGATTATGACATTTACTCGATTGTATTGTTACTATTTCTTGTAAGATTAGTATTTCCGGAGTTTTCAGATTTCTAAAATGCCACACGCCATTCCAAACCTGTCCGATTCGGGACACTTCTAGCACACTACCAAACACTTCAACGTGAGACTACAAACTGCCGGCTAAAACTCGCGCGGAAGCCTTGACCGTTTGTAGGGAGAGACGCTCCTGATGCATGCCGTTCCAATCCAGAGCTTCGGAACGCTCCGTCTTTACGTGCGTTACAAATTCTCCATGTGTGGCTAGCTCAGATACCTAGAATATGGGTTAGCTATTGACTATCGTCCTATCGTCCTGTTAATAATAATAATAATAGTAATATTTATTTCACCATGTTTGATACAATTAATGTACATATGGTAAGTCAGATAAAAAATACATCACAGTTTAACATTGTACAAATAAAATATAACAGTTTAAAATTGTATAAATAAAATATAACATCCATAAAACACATTTTACAACTTATACCAAAATTTATCACAGTTTATCATATGGTTCAATACCTACACCTGTCTGGTCACAAATTCGTCAATGGTATAGTATGCATTCTGAAGAACCAATTTTTTTTACATTGGTTTTATACTTTGTCAGATTGCAGGTTTTGATGTCTTCTGGCAGACTATTATATAATGTAATGGTATTATATTGCAGTGATTCTTTATATTTTGCTGTTTTATGCTGTGGGATCGATAACAGGCTTTCATGTCTTGTATTATAATTATGATTTCTATCGAGAGTTTCAAATGTTTGCAAGTTAGTTTTCGCATATATTAAACATTTATATATGTAAATACAAGGGGCTGTTAAAATTATCTTTGCAATGAAAGTATCCCTACAACTTTCTCTATAATTTAGGTTAAAAAGTAACCTAATGAGCCTTTTTTGCAATATAAATACTCTATGCAATTGACTAGATTTTCCCCAAATACAAATATTAAAAGACAGGTGGGAGTATGCCAGTGCATAGTAGACATCGACGAGTCCTGCCTCGTCCAAAATATCTTTCAATTGCAGTATTGCGAAGTAGGACTTGTTTAGTTTGCTGCATACCTGATTTCCGTGTGGTTCCCAGGACAATGTATCATCTGTATATGTACCCAAAAATTTTGTTGAGGTGCTTAATTTCATGTTATTTAATAATATGGACTTCATCTGCTTAAAATTTATAAAAACTGTTTTTTTTTCCATTTAATATTAGTTTATTTCTGCTGCACCAATTATTCATGTCATCGATAATATTTGCGACAAATGTATCTAAGTCATTGCGATTTGAGGCAGATATAGTGACTGTAGTATCATCAGCATACATAATTGTTAAGCCTTTATGTGGCAGAGAAGGTCATTTATATATATAGAAAACAACAACGGTCCCAGAATGGACCCCTGTGGAACACCCAAGATGGTATCATGTATATCAGACTCAGCCTCATTGCATTTAACTATAAATTTTCTGTTGTTCATATAAGAAATTAACCAGTTTAAAATATTACCTCTTAATCCAATACTATCTAACTTATCAAAAAGTATATCTTTATTTACGGAGTCGAAAGCTTTAGAGAGGTCAAATAAAATTGAGACAACATGATTACCACGATCCATCTTGTAGCATATGAAATTAAGTAAACTAGCAGATGCAGTTTCTACGGATCTGCCTGTCAATGAATGCCTGCGTAAATAAATTAGGATAGACCCATGCTAACTGTTGTTCTTCCAGCTGTATATACTCGTACTGGATGTGATGCTTTTGGCATTGGCAAAAAATCTGCATTTCATGCATTGAAGAGGATGTTGGAGCCAGATTGTCGTTTGATTGCCCTGATGCATATTGGTGCCTATTGCAATAGCTACACAAGCAGTGACGATCATCCTGGCTGCTTTACATGATCCTAAGAAAAAGTCGAAAGCAGATCGTACCTCTGTAAAGTCATTGCTGTATCACTTAGCAGTTGAACAATGTCCGTTTATCGACAAATTGCCTCCACTGTTGCTGCCAGCATTACTTCAACACATGCACCGGTTGGCAATCAAATAAGTGTCTCAAACTTAGGGATCAATAGAGCCAATAGAAAGTGATTTGATTGAGAATAGTGGTGTTGTGACTTACAAAATGTGGAATTTTCTGTTACGTGTGTGTAACGTGTCACTTTGACACCATTCAATACAGAAACGGAATGTCCAGGCGGTCTGTGTATGTGGTTGACGGTTGCGTAACAATGGACAACTTCACCTTACCTGCCGAAAATGACCATCAGTGTATAAGCAGATTTACTTACTTATATCGTTGCTTTAAATAAAAGGCACAAGTTCAACTTCACTTACTCTATTTATTTAAGACTGCTTGACAAGAGAGTAAAATATATATATACACAACAGTTCTGTTATAATGCAAACGTAAGTATTAAGCTATATTACAAGTAAGCAACCAAAGAATACCAAGCAAGAGGTTATGTAATGCAAAGCAGTGATCAGTTATATCAAGTACAGCTAAGTTACTGAAACTGCTACTACGGTATTACTATCAAATGTTTTGCTAATAGCATCTACAAAAGCAAGCAAGTGGTAATTGGTTAATGACTGTAGTCACTAATGCTTAAGGCGGTATTACGGCAGACGGTCGGTGCAGCAGGTATTTTCAGTGGTAAGCGGTTACGGAGTGAAGCAAGACACAGGTGCAGGAGGTCAGTCCAGGAACAGGCGGTATATTTGACTGTCTAATCGTGAGCGTGCTACATCTTTAGACTCGCTCCTAATGTCCCTTATTATGATTTCTTGACTACGTGTGGCGGACGGAACGGTTCATGCATTACTTCCGGGACCAGCTAGTGAGATTCTTTTCACAGATCGAGGGTTAAAAACCTCACTTGTGCCACTTCGCGTGAACCTAATGAAATCCTTTCCACAGATCGAGGATTAAAGATTTCATCCGTACCTTATTGCAACTACAACTGAGATGGCTCTTTCCACAGATCAAGGATTAAAGGTTTCTATCTTTACGGCAATACTAAATAGAAATGATAACCGAATATTCCCGATACTTGTCTAACTATACAGCACAGAAGTTCAGTTTTACTAACTTAAGCTTTCAACTGTAAACTGTCCCTTAAATTTCTAAACCAGAGATATGCGTGAGTGACTGGAGATTATCGAAGTTAACTTTCGTTAGTTAGTGATAGATTAGAGTAATAGGTCATCAAATCAGCTTCAAGCAATTAGTTATAGTGGACACGAGTATCGGACGAAACGGTTTATGCATTACTTCCGGGACCAGCTAATGAGGTTCTTTTCACAGATCGAGGGTTAAAAACCTCACTTGTGCCACTTCGCGTGAACCTAGTGAAATCCTTTCCAGAGATCGAGGATTAAAGATTTCACCCGTACTTTATTGCAACTACGACTGAGATGGGACTCTTTCCACAGATCGAGGATTAAAAGTCCTATCTTTATGTCAATAATAAATAAAATGACAACCGAATAATTCCGATGGTCGTCGTTGAATGGATAACCCAACTTTATTAATGAATCGCGAACTTTCCTGAATATCTCTCACTTATTCGGAAAACAGGCACTTCGGACAAAATAATACAACGGTAAATTCGGACACAAACAGTAAAATAACGGAAATACAAATAAAATCAGTAAAACTGTTAAAATTATTCTTACCACTACCTGGTTGCGGAGTGCACTGGAGACCGGGAACGGAGTGCTTCACGTTATTCTGCAAAATCCAATTGCAATATTCCATCATATGTTCGTAATCATTTTCGTATAAGTGCTGGTGCAATTGGTATTTTAAAGATTTATAGTGGTATTTGTGCAAAATTCTGCTTACTGTTTAGTGACTGATTTCCAATTCAAACCCAATTTGCCTTAAAGAAACAGTCTTATCAACGTCTACTCGAGCCAAAACATTATTTTCCGTTTCTTCGTCAAGAATGAAATTTTCTTCGGGATCATTTTTTGGGCTCACTTCGGAATTGATTTTCAAGACGATTAAAATAATTTCTCGCTGGACATAGTCTATCAGGATATCATTCGGCATAAAGGTGTCTAGCCGCAACGGCATTTTTTCTACATTATCCATAAATAATTAACATGTCCACTTTTTCATCTCTTGTATAAATTTGCGGCATTTTGAACACAATTAGCAAGAAATTTAAACAATTTTTAAAGACGCAATAAAAACACCGGTAAACCAACAAATGTTTGACAAGCTAAATATTTGATTGTTTTCAAAGCCACCTTAGTTATTTCTTAACATTAGAACAAAATTGTATTTTTTTATTTTCTTTTAGCTGTAATTTTGTTTGTATTAATCACACATTTTAATATGACATAAGAATAAATTTATTATTAATAGTACTAATAAATGGTACCACGGTACCAATATGGTTCCATTTGAAATAATTGAGTTTTTCCCCAAAAACCATTTTGATGAACTTTATTTGCTCATAAATAACGTAATTTAGTATTTTTGAGGGGATTTCAATTTTTCTAGCATTGCACGGGTCATTTAAAATAAATTGGAACCGTCATGGCACACTTAAATGGAAAACTAAAAATTATATTATAAAAAAATATTAACGTTTGAAAAGTCACTTATTTGGTATCGTTGGATTCAGAAAATTATGCAGAATTCAAAAAATGCAATAATATACAGTGTGTACCATTTAAAAATTGAAAGTTAGTGTCACTTCCTGCGAAACCGGAAATGAAAAAAATCACGTATGTCAAAAAGTGCCGCTTATTATGTATATAGGATATCCCAAATTTTAATCAATTATCTTCAAAACTAAAGGAGAAAAGGAGGGTGTACCATGATCCTGTTACATCCGGTATAGTTTATTTCAAACTTATTTGCAACACAAAAAACTCTCGGCTTCTTTGAAAAGGAATCAAAGGAGACGACGTTTTTTTATGTTGCAAATAAGTTTCAAATAAACTATCAATCAAAAATTAAATTAGCCTGCTGAATGCGATTAGTCGGTCATTCATTTTCTGAACGACTTTTCGAGGGTAAGTCGTTTGCTTATAAGGACCTATATGTATATTTTTTTTATTATTTATGTTATGTTCATAAGACAATTTTCTCTTTTTTATCTAGCACATACAGATATTTTCATTTTTTTGTTTGTGTTTTTTGTAAAACCTCGGGTGGGGCGCGCTCCCCCATATACATCTCTGTTGCTGGATATATTATAAATAAATGTATGGTTCATAGGTATTCTCAAACTGAAAATAACTAGAGTGGTTGTTTGTTTTGCAACCTCGGCCTGTCAAGCGGAGAGAAACACATGTTACTTATCTTATTTATATAAATAAGTCTCTTTGTTCACAAACCATTACTCTGACATCTTTAAAAATCATCTGTTACTTTGTATACCGTTGCCATTAAGTTTATAGTCTATCCCTTCACCAGAGTGCAGTCTCCATGTCAGTTCGAAAATATATGTGTTGAAAACATCTTTTAATTGAATGGAGTTTTTTCTTACCTTTTTCTAACTTTGATTTACAACAGACACTTCCTATGTTACGCGAACGGCGTGGTAATCTTTGTGCTTTTCCTTTTCTGTTACGTAGAATCATGCAACTATTTAAAAATACCTCTCTCTTAAAGATTAAAAGAATGGTTTAACCGTTCAAAATTTCGAATTAAGATTTGTTTATTTCAAATACGTAAGTAAGAGAATTATGCATCTTGGAGCAATAAATTACAGTCCAAGTGATAAAATTTAAATAGACAGAAGTCGGTGATTTACGAAATTAGTTGTAATATAAATTAAAAAAATAAAAAAGTGTTGGGCAAACGAAATGATCAAATCAAAACTAGGTTTAGGGAACATATAACTCATGGTAGCTGAGTTATGGGTAAAGCGCGTATAGCTATTTACTCTGTATCAAGGGTCGATGGTTCGATTCCGTCCTGGAGCAAGTCATAAATTTAATTTGTAATTTGTTTCGGTCTGATGGGAGAGGTACTGTCGATGCTCTAGATGTGGTTCGGACTCCACAATAAACTGTAATGCACTGTCTCTCTTTTCTACCACACCATCTTAGGCTTTTGATGGGGTTACTTCGGTGACATAAAAGGCGGTTAAGCAAACATTTTTTAAGAAATATTAAAGAACAGATAAGTCGTTGCCCAGCAAGCCAGTGATAACTATAATATGGATGGTTAATTAGGATCATAACAAATAACATTTAACTAGATTCCGTTGATACTTAGAACTTAAAAACCCGTATAAACGATGACAAAGTACCTTTTCTGAATAGGCTACTTTGTTGGATAGATTGCACTTTGCACATTGCATTGCTATCACGTGAAGAGGTATTTCATTGTCACAATTTAATCAAATAATCTTTTAAATACGTAACTAGTAGTATATTGTTTTTTCTTGTTTCAGGTAAAAACACTTAATGGTGTACCTCGAGGATCTAACTCTGGCATCTTTCCTACTTACGTAGTTGTTGTATTACTACTATAAGTTTATTTCAAACTTATTTGCGACATAAAGAAAGTCTGATGCTTTGATAGCGGTAAAGATATCAAAGAAGCCGACGGCTTTTATGGTGCAAATGATTTTGAAATAAACTTTAAATTACCAGGTGAACGGTAAGACATCTCATTTTTTAAAAAAAATTTAAGATCTCTATGCATAAAAATTGATCTGTCATCGAAAAAATGTTTTTTAATATGTCACACTTAATTTTTAAGCGCTGCGACCACGTTTTTTTTAAATGTAGTATTACCGCTGCCAACTAAAAAAATGTTTGTTTCTAATTCTAAATTAAAGTCTAAGATCCCTTTTATACCGAGTGTAACACGATCATGGTACACTCCCTTTTCTCCTTTAGTTTTGAAGATAATTGATTGAAATTTGGGATATCCTATATACATAATAAGCAGTACTTTTTGACGTACACATGATTTTTTTTTCATTTCCGGTTTCGCCGGAAGTCTTAATAGATAGAGAAGATCTCAAACATCATTAAAAAAAAAAAACAAAAAATGTGTTATGAAATGTACTTTTACTAAGAGTAATAATTTATAAAAAAAGAGGTCTCTCGGATGTTAATTAAGAAGAATTGTCAGCCAGACAATTTTTTTCAAACATGATACATTATTTACCATAAATTGTGTAAATTTCAAGCAGATGTTTTGAAAAACAAATTCATTTTTTTTACTAATTTCAAAAATTTATTAAAAATAGCAATTAACAAATTTCTACTAGTCTGAAGGGCGTTACATGTTTTTACATGTTTTCTTACCATTTTCACCTTTCAAAAATTCATTAAAAATAGGAATTAACAAATTTTTACTAGTCTAACGGGCGTAACTTGGTTTTTACGTGTTTTCCAACCCCCATTTCACATTTTAAATTTAAGTTGTTCGATGGGGTACTTTTTTGTGCCATTAAAGCTGAAACTGACTATACTGAGCGGTGATCCCTGTTGAAATACGTAGTTGTCAGCGTATGTCGTACGGTCGCCCTTCACCTTCGCACGATGAGGTTCATTACAACGGACCGGCTTAATGATAAATAATTGTCATCAGTTTAAGATGTTGGATTATAACATCTAATTTGTTAGCAAAAATTCAAGTATTTGAAGTAAGCTGCTTACAGGTCGAATTCCTTTAAGAATCATCTATTGCAAATTAGCTGAATTTTTGTATAATCTGCATTTCCCTTTTTGCAATTGTATCAAGTAACGACTGGTTTTTGAGGTATTGTATATGTTAGGCGAACATATTTTTTATCATCTCGTCACGTTATTTCGGATGGTACTAGTTGTCAAGTTTTCAATTGTAAATCTATTATAATTTTTATAATAATAATACAGTAAAAAAAATTTGGGTTAAACTTAACACGATATTTTATGTACAATAGAAATGGTGTGTTAGACTTTGTATGTATGAAGCTTTTAATAAAGTAAAGACATAGTCATTGGATACTTAGATATCTGTTAAAATCTACATGCTATGTTTATTAAAAAAATGCCTAGATTTCTATAGGAGCTTCGCTGAAAATCTAACACGATATCTCATATTTATTTCGGCTTACAAATGAGAAAAAGTCCGCGTCGATCATCATTTCTGAAATAAATGCATGCTCCCCTCTGCTCACATAAATATGCGAGGTGAACTCCCGTCGAGATTATAGCTAACTTTTTTGGCCGTGAGCGTAATCTTCTCTATTGTAGGTGTTGATTAGGCGTCGGTAGGAGATTTCTGAATGGAGACGACGATGCCGAGGTAAACCCCTGTCTGCTAACCGCCCCTCGAGGCGGCGAGGCGACTAAAGTGCGTAGTAGAGCCTGGCTGAGGTCTGGACGGAAAATCGATCGGGTTTGTGTCTGTCGGCCTAGTATTTTGAGAATGTTCCTACTGGGTGGTAACTTTGTAAATGTAAAGGGTTTAGGGTAATTAATTCTAATAATGTTTCGTTGTGCGTTAGAAATGTGTACAAATAAGGAAATAAAAAAAATTAAGAAAGCTGAATGTGGAAGAAATCTTTACAATTTTTAAATCAGAAGTTCTAAGAAGTCGGCTCCGTGGCTCAATACTTGTACGTTAGGCTTGAGACCAAAGGGTCCCGGGTTCGAATCTTTGCTGGAGCGTGGATGTATAGTAGCGTTTTAAATACTGAGAAGGTAGCACAGATGGCTAGAGCGCTGTTGTGTGGCAGTACATTGCTATAGTCGGGCCGGTTTGCAACCTTCTTTTTAAAGAGTCAAAATAATTTTATTCGTTTCAATTGTCGGCAGACCAGTTGTGCGTGTATACGCATAAGCGACTTATTTACGACCACTTTCGATGATTTAGCGTAAATTTGGTCAAACAGTAAATTAATGTATTTGTGGTTTTGTTTTGAAATTCGTTCAACTGTTATTTTGTGTTTTCTATAATTCCTAATAGTCCAAGTAAATGAGGTGAAAAGTTGACAATAAGTAGGTAATGGGTGAAAATATTTGGAAGTTGTTCAGAATTAAAAATTGAGTATAATGATCCAAAGTTTCAGATTCGACCGACAGGGCAAGTATGCAAAAAAATTAAAAACATTTTTAAGAAAGGTGCGTCGACACCACCCAAAATGCTGAGAGAACCGTATAACAGATTCGTTAAAATTCTATAGGATCAAATTTGTAGAGGACAAAATTTCCCAAAAAAAAAAAAAAGTCCACGGTGGTATATGTATATTTGTTTTTTATATTTTAAATAAACAAAGAAAATTTGCTTTTAAATGTTTCAGAATTATATTTTCACTCTACACGAGTTTCGGCTTTTTAGGCCCTTTTCAAGAGTACAGATGAGAGGTACTTTGTCTTTTAGTTTAACCGTGAGCCGCACTCAAAGTTGTACTCTTTGTTACCAAGTTTCAAACAAGTTGAGAGAATTTTTGATAAGTCAACATTAGTATCTAACAATTTACCACTTTGTGCAACATTGTGATTTGATGATATAATTTTTCTCTCTATTTAAACATAACTTATTAATAGAGAACCATGTTTCAACAGTATTCTCAACCAAAGCAGTATTTAGAGAATTTTTATCAGAACGTAACAAGATGTATCACCCCCAAACAAAATATTGTCTTCATTGATCAAACGATTTGGAAAGTTATTAATGAATATTAAAAAAAGGAGTGGTCCTAACACAGGTACTTGAGGAACTCCATCATTAATGTTAATATAGCTTGAATTGAGATTATTTACAGAGACACACTGTGTTCTGTTTAACAAATAATATCTAAAACGTTCAAATGGGATCACTAGGATGCGTCCTTGACCAGATTGCTATATCTACGTACACACGGACGGACTACTACGGTTTTTTATACCCTTAAAAGTCGAGAAACCATATTAGCGACTTTTTCCAAAATCTGATACCAGCACCCCTCAAAATGCATTTGCACCGAATTTCATTAAAAAATTTCAAACGGTATTTATTTCACTAAGTAGGAGACAGAAGTTGGCAAAAACACCATCTAATTATGCAATAAAATAAACTAATTATGCCTTGAAAAGAAACAATCGACTATCGAATACAGAAAATATCTTGTTAATCAAAAATAAATCGTGAATTCACTGAATTTCTTTGGAAATTCTAATTAGGATTGCTGTGTTTAAAATGTGTGATTATTACGTAGACATACTGTATAAAAACAAAAATATTAACGAATAAACGAAATGTTTTTAATCTGTAGATTTAAACTAAATGATTAATATGGCATTCCTCAATTATATACAATAATTTATAATATCTATAAAGTATTGTAAAATAGTGTAATATAGTAGTGTTACGCCACTGGACTGTGCAGACTGGTTAGATTAGGCTGGAATTGTTCACGAACGGCCGGGAATATTCTGGAGTGCTCTAGACTGGGAGAATGCATGTATAAATAAGACGCACGGTGGGCCGAGATTTAATCTTAAGGCGAACGTGAACGAGTAAAGTAGAAATAAGAAAGAGACTTATAAGTGTTCAGTTGTGATTATAGTTAAGACATTAATTAATCTATTGTTATTAATTGTTAATTAGTAAATAAAGTAGTGTATAAGTGTTACCTGGACTTTCAATCAACGAATCTACGAGTAGAGGTGTTTGTGTGGATAGCAAGCACGTAACAGTAGTAATTATGGCAATAAAAACTAACGTCATGGAAAATGAAAATAATAATCTACAAACTCAAACATATTACAAGATAAAGATGAAATAAAACAACACTCCAATTAAATTTCATTAAAAAGAAATAATATTTAGTTGTTGGAAAATTTTTTTGGGTAAGGGTCCTTATTTTGAGAAAAACTACTTTTTTTAACTTGCCGACGTTTCGGTAATTTTTATTACCATCTTCAGGGCACTGTAAGATATAAAATTATGATGTGTAACACTTGTAAAAAATGTAAATAAAAAAAGTGTATATAATATAACATGTGGTACAAACAATAAAAAAAAGTTATTAAATAAATAAATGGATATATGCACCTACAAACATACACAAAATATGTACAACGTATAAATAGATATTAAAAATCAAAACATATTAACAATAATTAAAAATATTTAAATATACTTTTTTTTAGGGCATCTCAAATTTAATTTAACAACATAATATCACACTTGGTAAAACTACATATGCAGTGAAAAATAATAAGTACTTACATTAATTATGAGTTTTTCCTGGTCACCATAAAATATATATATAAAACAGGAAACAAACAGATAAAATCCTTGGGTATTAAGAAACCTTCTTTAGTGTACTTATGTAACATATATACACACATATATATATATCACTTATAAAGGTACAATTGTCAGACTGTAGTGTGTAATGGTAATGACACGAATATGAATCTTTCTAAACGTTAAAGTATGCAAAACACATGAGAAGGGATAAAAACCATCATAGATAAAAGAAAAAAAAAAACCGATTATTTGCAATAATGGCAAGGACTGATTATTTGTTTAATATTTTGTAAATAATGCATTTTAAATTATAGTTATTTTTTATCTAACTTATTAATAAGATTAAAATAACACGCGTTTAAGTTCTCAATGTCTTTCCTTGAATTAACTGACTTAATTTTCTTTATATTGACCATTTCTTGAAATTTTCTCTTTTCAAGATTATGCTGTCTACCTACTATTGTTGTTTCATCAAAATTAAATTCGTGATTTAAACATTTGCAGTGTTCTACTAATGATGTTGTGTTTATTTTATTTTTTGTTTTTAACGTCTCGCATGTGCTCTTTCTTTCTGGTTTTTAAGTATCTACCTGTTTGGCCTATATAACTTTTTTCACAATCCTTGCACGGTATTTTGTATATGACATCTGACTGTAATTCTTTTGGTGTTTTCACTTTTAAATTTGTAAAGAAATTTTTCTTTGTCGTATTTTCACACTTAAATGCAACATTAATTTTATCCGTGGAAAGTACCTTCCTTACCTTCTCAGAAAGATTTTTAACATATGGTAATTTGTAATATGTTTTTGTGCCTGAAGGTGAGGATCTAGTTGATAAGCTGTTATTATTGTTATTTATTATTCTGTTAATTAGTGAAATTGGGTATTGATTTTTTATTAGATAATTTTTTATTAGTTGTAAATTTTTATTGTGAAATTGTGGGCTTGATAAATGAATTGCTCTATATTTTAAGTTATTAATGATGTTTAATTTGTTTTTAATAGAATGTTCAGAATTAAAATTTAAAAATCTCTCTGAGAAGGTGGGTTTGTGATACCAGTCTACGAGTAATACAGATTTAGAGAAAATTTCAAGAAATGGTCAATATAAAGAAAATTAAGTCAGTTAATTCAAGGAAAGACATTGAGAACTTAAACGCGTGTTATTTTAATCTTATTAATAAGTTAGATAAAAAATAACTATAATTTAAAATGCATTATTTACAAAATATTAAACAAATAATCAGTCCTTGCCATTATTGCAAATAATCGGTTTTTTTTTTTTTTGTTTTATCTATGATGGTTTTTATCCCTTCTCATGTGTTTTGCATACTTTAACGTTTAGAAAGATTCATATTCGTGTCATTACCATTACACACTACAGTCTGACAATTGTACCTTTATAAGTGATATATATATATGTGTGTATATATGTTACATAAGTACACTAAAGAAGGTTTCTTAATACCCAAGGATTTTATCTGTTTGTTTCCTGTTTTATATATATATTTTATGGTGACCAGGAAAAACTCATAATTAATGTAAGTACTTATTATTTTTCACTGCATATGTAGTTTTACCAAGTGTGATATTATGTTGTTAAATTAAATTTGAGATGCCCTAAAAAAAGTATATTTAAATATTTTTAATTATTGTTAATATGTTTTGATTTTTAATATCTATTTATACGTTGTACATATTTTGTGTATGTTTGTAGGTGCATATATCCATTTATTTATTTAATAACTTTTTTTATTGTTTGTACCACATTTATATTATATACACTTTTTTTATTTACATTTTTTACAAGTGTTACACATCATAATTTTATATCTTACAGTGCCCTGAAGATGGTAATAAAAATTACCGAAACGTCGGCAAGTTAAAAAAGTAGTTTTTCTCAAAATAAGGACCCTTACCCAAAAAAATTTTCCAACAATTAATAAGTCGGTCTAAAAACTTTTCTATTACATAATATTTAGTGTTGACGAAATTAATGAATATTTTTTAAGATCTTGAAACTGTGTAAAATCTATTAGTTAAATTTATTATATATTTTAATAGAACTGTAAACATCTATAGTGCTAGGATGAATCCTGTCCAATCCCGATAAGATGGTTTTTGGCACGCGCATAACACTTAAGACATAAATTGAACGCAATGTTAAAATATTGAGGTGTTCGTAATGTGTGGTTTTGTGATTAACCTATTTTTGTGCCATTTTGTTGCCATATCGTTTAGTGATCAATGACCATTATCAGATATAAACAAAATTTTCATTTTATTGGACATTGAATGAACTTACATACATTTGTCGAAATAAATAGTTACACATTCACATTACATTTTATTTAATTTGTGTTAAATAGTTTCATCTCATTCATTTTTTCCCTTTAGTAATAGTCAATAGATTTTGAAATATGCCTTTGGCATGTATAATCTCTTTAGTTTGCTAATGAGTTCTAGAAGATCAGTTTTATAAATAAAGCAAATAAAAGGGGACCTAAAGTAGACCCTTGAGTTGCTCCATTCTGTGGATAATGGAATAATTAATAATATTGTAAAATGCCGAAAATACTAATTATGGTAAGGGTATTTTGAAATTTTTTAAATTTATCTCCAAAATGGCGTATTCCACAAACAATCACCAGATTGTGAAGTGTGCTAAATAGATAAAAAAATTAAACAGTAGATAAAATCAGTGACGTAAAAGTTTTAGTATGAAAATGGGTCACTACCCAGTAGTTGATGTTAAATATGAGCAATATAGGGAAATAACAGTGCTGTTTCTTTTTTTACTGTTCTCATCCGTTTGAAAGATATTTCAAAAAATTGTTATAATTTCAACATACCGTTCACAAAAAATGGCACATTTTGAGATAAAGTTTATACAGCAAACTTGCATTTTTTCGAGGTTATCGCTGCTAAAGTTTCCTACAAAAAAACTGACACCCTGTACAGGGTGGGCAAATGTCAGTGTTTGTATAGGGTAACTTGGTAACTGTAAGAGATACAAAATAATGGAAGACACATTCTTGATCTCTTTTTTTGAGACAAATTCACTGACGAAAACAAAAATTTGCTATCGCTAATATGCTACAATGCCTTATTCAAAGTAATAACAATTGTGATATTGCATTCGAAATATATTTCAATCGCTATCCAGAAAATGAAATGAGGCTATTTTTAAAAGGTTAAAAGAAACTCTCATTAATTGTGGGTCCTTCAACGAGCCAAGATGAAAAACTCAGATATTTGTATCTAATTTTATAATACATTACAATTACAAAATAAAAATTCAAATTAAAGTAAATGTTGAAACTGATGTCCTTTATATTCGATACATAAATTACACCTCTTCATAACGCTCTGAACTGCATTATAAATATGAAGATTTGAAATGTAATTAACACAGTCTATAAAATTTTGTCTGAGTTCATTTATGTCGATACTAGTTTTATTGTATAATTTGTCTAATGTGACCCCTAAAGAAAAAATCTAGTGGCGTTAAGTCAGGTGATCATGGTGGCCACCTCACTGGTCCGTTACTCCCCTTCCAGTTATTTCCAAAATTGGTATTTAATAATTCTGAAATGGTTATGAGTTGGTGCACCATCTTGTTGGAAGAACTGATTTCTTGCCTTAATTAAGGGTAGATTGTCCATAAATTCCTCAATAATTTTCTGGTTTCAGATTTCGTAGTACCATTGGCCATTAAGATATTCGTAATACTTAATATAAGTGATATGTTAAAACACGATTGCCACTTAGAGCACACCAAACACTAAAACCAAAGCGTCCCTGAGATCGCACGTTAACGGTACGGTGAGGGTTTATAGATTAATTCTATATGAATAATCAATAAATATTTTATATATTTTATTATGTATCAATATTTATAAAAATGTGAATATCAAAATTTCTTCTTCAAATCTGTTTGTTATTCTTTTCTTTTTTTCTGGCCTTTTTCCATGGATACCTCACAACAACTTTTCCTCAGCTTCTGCCCTCAGCGAGGTAAGTAAAGTAAGTGAGTTGCTCCATATTCTTTCGTTCCAACAAGGTAAACGCTAACACAACTCACTCACCGTAACAGCAGCAAAAACTTGTCCCATATGACGTTCTCCAGTAATAGCGGCAGTATACTGCAAAATTCCTTGGAATCGTACCTTGGGCAAACCAAAACAGTAGAAAGTCGTAAGCTCAATCCAGATCACGTCGGGGTCATCAATATATAGATTAATTCTATATTAATAATGAATAAATATTTTATATATTTTATTATGTATCAATATATATATAAAAATGTCGATATCAAAATTTCTTCTTCAAATCTTTTTGTTATTCTTTTCTTCTTTTTTCTGGCCTTTTTCCATGGATACCTCACAACAACTTTTCCTCAGCTTTTGCCCTCAGCGAGGTAAGTAAAGTAAGTGAGTTGCTACAGGGTTCATATCAGACAGTAGTGCTCGTTATGCCTGTTGAAAATTCCTGCACTGCTAAAGTAGGCTTCATCTGTCCAAACTACATTTCTAGAGAAGAATGGATCTTGTTGACTTTTTTTGACGATACCATGTGCAAAACTCCAATCGTCACTCAGTTGGTTGCAGGTGATGTTGTTTCCTTATTGTATAAGGCCTGAATTTGTGTGTCTTCAAAATACCCGACGTCTTGAAATCCCAGAGTCAGCTTCAATTTGACGACTTGAAATTGAAAGATTTACAACCTCCATTCCAATTACAGTTGTAGAAGTTTCTCCAGCATCTTCAATGTCGTAATTTTTTGGTCTTGGCTTGTTGAAGGAACCACAATTAATGAGATTTTCTTTCAACCTCTTAAAAAGTAGCTTTATTAGATTGTCTTCTTTCTGAATAGCGATTGAAATATATTTCGGATGCAATATCACAATTGTTATTACTTTGAATAAAGAATTCTAGCGTATCATATTTCTCGTAATTTTTATGACATATTCACTTTTACAATTAAATGGGGTGTAATTACGACGGAAACAAAATTATTAATATGCAATTTACTGACAAATGGAAAAACACTCATAGATGACATACGCCTACCTAGAATAAATATAAAAACACACAAAATTAATCTACTGATTATTTTCGCTATTAAATACTTACACATCAAAAGCGGCCGCACATATGGTATATAGTTTTAAAGAGAAAAAATTTCCTTTTTAATTAAACTATGATTTCCATTTAAAAAAAATACAACTTTATGCCATAACTCGAAATTTTTAAATTTTCTCAACGCCACTGTATTATACAGAAAATAACGAATATAACAGTTGTTTTTTCATAACTTTACAAGCAACCAAGATATCGACATGTGTCTAAAAGTCGAAAAATCGAACTGTTGTTTATAACTCTAAAACAAAAGACGATAGAAAATTGTTGTTTACGCCAGTGAATTTGTCTCAAAGAAAGAGATCGATAGAGTGTCTTCCATTTTTTTGTATCTCTTACAATTACCGAGTTACCTTATACAAACATTGAAATTTGCCCACCCTGTACATCTATCGAATATTCAATTTTGACATTTCTATAACCGTAAATTTCACCAGCACCCGCCAATTTCCTCTCAAATATTCTCAATTTAGTTGTGTCAGTGCCACAACGTCTCATATAAATCTCATCCCTAGTAATTATTTAATTCTTCCGCCTCTTCGCCCCCTAAAACGATTATTTACCAAGTTTATAAAAAAACATTCATAAATTCTGAATGAATCCGCTCTTAATGCGAAAGCGCTAATCGATTCCCCCAATAAACTCTCACCCACAGACATATAATACATGAATTATAACCTTATCTTCTCCACTGCTGACTTAGCCAAGGGCACTAGTTCGGCGATAATAAATTCCAGATAGGGACGAAAGGGCGATAGGGTTGTTTTCGTCCTAGCGAGAGGTGATAAGTGAAATGTGCGTGCGCTTGCGTACCGAGCGCTACGCAGTGCGGTCTCCGGCTAGCCTGAATCTAGACGGGGATTCCTCCACCCATGTTTCGCACCCCGTCGCCACCATGTGCGCTGTTGCCGGATTTCCATGTTCTGATGATTTTTCTGCAAACTATAATTACATTTAATTTTGTTTTTAGTATCACTTAAACTAACATACCAGAAAACTGGTCTTAGGGCCAGTTCTGTTGGAGTGGTCCAGCCAAAGTTCACTTGACTGGTTTAAAATCTAACGTTACTGTTATTACAACAGTGGTATCCCTCGATTTTAAATCAAGTTCAGCAAAACTTTCATACGTCAGTGCAATAGTCCTTGTTTTGGGTAATTAAACTCAATAATTGCATAACCCTTTTTTTATGTAATATAATCTGTACGACTACAAAAATGCGTGCTAACACTCACACGTCTCAACAGTAAGTCATAAGAATCGCGCGCCTGCCGAGATCTTGCCAGTTCGGCGTTGCACAATATTGGCAGGGCCGTCTTAAGAATATTTACAATACAGTCCTTAAGGTAACAAAAGCCAAATACTAACGTATTGACCTTAGTAGCGCTTGTAATGAGAAATTCTTCAGAATACTGTAAGTATCTCATAGAGAAAAGTTACATAATTTACAGGGTGACGCAATAGTGTGTCCGACTTCGATATCTCGAGGTCTATGATAACTATAAACTTGATTTAAAAACATAAATAAACTAGACAAAGAAAATTATAACTAGAAAGTGCATTTAGAAGTATCACTCCAGCAATTTTATGAACAGTAGAAACCTAATTCCAAAGACGCATAGAAATGGGTGTCAATCAAAATGGGCTACATGTGAAGTACTTTTTATAATATCTTCTATTGAATTACAAAAAAATATATATATTTAATTTTTATTGCTGAATTGTGCAGTTATTGTTCAATAAATTGAAAATGGTCACAAATAGCCATAGGGATATACATACAAAAAAAATGTTCGTTTTTCAATTCTACATCACATAGTCCAAAAATATACAGGGTGTTCCATTGGAATAAATTGAGAAAATCAGTCAAATAGTTGTAAATTTAAAAAAATATTTTTGGCCACACTGTATACTTTTAGGAAGTGAAAATGACTGAGTGCCATCACACAGATGTCTCGCAAGTAGTACTAACATATTTTTTCTTAAAATCGATAATTGTGACTGTAGAAATTTTTTTAATATACACGTGTAAATGGTATAATTTCAACAAAAAAAATCATTACATCCAAGTGGCTGGGAGAGAGTCAATAATAATACAGGAATGGAAGGGAAGCCATAAAGAGGTTTCAAAAAATGTTCTGATATACATGGCATTCCATTTAAAAAAATGTTAGTGGACGCTGCAGAATCGTCTTGGCTAACCCTGTCAATTCAAAAATAATTTTCGGTTATAGACTTTTTTATCTAGTGTATTTATGTTTTTGAATCAAGTTTCTAGCTCTCATAGACCTCGACATATCGAAGTCGCCGTGTATTTCTAATGTTCCATGTCAAGTAAAATAGTAAAAATAATATACAGGGTGTACCCGGTTTTAAGGTGCAAACAAAAGACTAGAGCAGCTAGAAAAATTTATTTGTCAATATAGTTCCCTTGCTTTTGAATACAGGTATTACACCGTTTCAATAACCAAACCAAATTTTAAAGGGTTGAAAAATATTTTTCAGTTTTTTGTGTCTGTACTTTTTTTCTTATAAATATTAAAAAACGTCCTTTGAATATGGTATTACAGTAGAAAATACGAAAAATTTGAGCTTTTTTTACCCTTCTCAGGGGTGGTTTGGGGGGTTAAATTTGGCAATAATCTCTGCCAGCCAAGGTTAGGGTTTTTTAGTGCCTTGTGAGCCATAAGCTGGCTGGGCAGACTTTTTTTTTTAATTTTAACGATTTTTTATCAACATTTCACATTTTGATCCATTTTTTACCACTTTGATGGCGCATTGCTCAAAAACCGACCGATAGAAATGTCTGCCACTACAGTACAGTATTGTACATACCAAAACAAACATTTTGCGCTAGGTTTAGTCGAGTAACTAAAAATTTTTTTTTTTTTCAATTTCCGATTACCGCGCGCCGGCCGATCGGAAGTTTTGTCTGTCAGCGTAACTTGGTTATGTGGAGTACACATACTAACTACCTATGCGGACAAATATCGGTAACCATTCGATTAAAAAAAAAATGTTCCCCCTCCGTATTCGGCCGCCATCTAAAAATTTCAAAAGAGAAAAAGTATGGTACTCATATGGTCTCTTTGATTACCGACTGGGGCAGACGGTAACTTTTCATTGTCGAATTTGCACGCTATTGCATAGACTATTTGTTTCTGTATCAGCAACTGCACGAAAATATTAATTTTAGACATACTTGGGCTAAATGTAGAATTAAGATACATGGTGTTCTGTTTAAATAAGCACGTGTTCGAGTAATTTTAAGTTTTACAGTAGTTAATCCCTTTATTTAGTTGTTTCTCATTTCTGTATTAACAGAGATACCTATGAAGGATTGCAGGTTTTATTTTCTTGGAGTACCCCGTATAGAACAAATAGGGAACTTGCACATTTTTTTTTACTTCATAGAAATGTTCTACAATACTAAAATATAAGATATGCAAAATATGACGCCTTAATTCCCAATAATAAATTATTAAAGTTTCGCGCGCGAGCGAACCGTTTCAAACAGGTTCAAAAGCGCGGGAGTAGTCGTGACATCACACCATACAATTTACAAGCGACGACGGAGATCCCAGCACTCGACCGCTTGATTTCAGCCGTAAAAATACCAGCATCGCCATAAATTTTAAGTGTATACTTAAAATGGAAACAAAAACTCCTTATTTTAAATATTGCATTGTACCGTTGTGTAAGAATATTACAGTGAAAGTGCCAGATAAAATATTTATAATATTGCCAGAAGATAAGATTCGTCGATCAAAATGGCTAAAAGCGTGTAGAAGAAATGAAAAAGACATTTCACAGAGCAGTAGGTCTCTACATGTGTGTGAAGATCATTTTAATGTAAGTATTATTAAATACTAATGTCTATCTACTAGTTTTTCGCAGGCGGGCAATAAAATATTCCGAATTATTGAATTTTAATTAGGGTAGGATTAAGTAAAGAAAGAATGTGTATACAATGTTAGAAAATAAGATTAGTAGATAGAATGTAATTTAGTGATACTAAGTAAAGGTAATTTCCTGGTGCGAAAGTAAACAGCTATTTATTATTATACTCTTCGCAAATACGATTACGAAGAGTATATTGCATTTGATCGGGACATTTCTAAAATCGTTAATATCGCTCGCAGAGAAAAAATCATTTCGTTCGTCATCGAATTCTGAACAACTTTCAAAATGTCCGTCTGTTCATCTGTCCGTCCGTCACGTTTCTTGTAAGCACGATAACTAAAGAAAGAAAAGTCTGATCGAATTGAAATTTGGGCTATAAGTTAGTGTTAGCTAGAGGAAGAAATCCATTGTTTTTGAAAAAAATCAAATAGTAAATAAAAAAAGTTGTAGGACATTTTATTTAAAAATATTAATCTACAGAGGGTTGCAATTTTCAGTGTGCTACTAAAATTGAAGTAATTTTCTATAGACACCAAAATGCTGTAAAATATACTACCACAAATTTCGCCTACGCAGTCGGCATCACCGGGAGATGAAAAAAAATTGAAAATTAAATATGTGATCAATATATTAGGTATTGTAAGAATGAATCTTAGTTTATACTATAAAATTTACTGCCACGCGTTTCGCCAATACAGTCAGCACCATCAGGAGAGAAAATTAAATATGTAGTCAATACATTAGGTATTGTAAGAATGAAGTTTATCAGACAAACGCAAGATTCTTTTCAAAAAAACTGAGAGGAGTATCCTACAGAATGTGCAACAATTATATAAAAGTTAAATAACACTACTGTCTGCGAAGAGTAAAATGTTTACCTCTAGTATATATAGTATATTGCAAATACCTTTCCCTTGCCCTTTAATTTATTCTATTCAAATCTTACATTTATCTATTATGTGAATGATAACACGACACAATCACTTATTTCCCTTGCCCCAAAACATAGTACGAAAATACCTACGATAGGTAATTATACATTTGCGCAACATTTCCTTTGCAGCAAATGTCTTCTATAGAGACACTTTATGCGTGTGTACAAAAAAAACACGAAAAATATAGAAGTGGCTGTTGTAAAGAATTACCCTAAATTCTTTCAAACATAAGACTAAGTCTGCTAAAAATGCTTAGTTGCGACTAAGCATTTTGTAGTTATTTCTTTTTATTCCGTATTCAAGTCATAACTATTTAATGTTTATAAATTATTACTAAAAGCTAAAAAAATACGTACTTCTCTGCCTTGACTCCGCGGACCTCTCCAAGGGAAAAACTTTCACTATTTTGTATAAAAGATGCCACCATAAACATATCCACTTTAGGCAAATTATCAGATTGGCCCTTTGAAAAACCTTGATCAGTCATTTTAAAATATCTGTACAACTACAACAAGCGGTACTATAAAACACAATTATATATTATTTATATCAGAACAGTCACTAACAAATCAACCACAGTCTAATAACACCATATTGTACATATGTTTATATAGAATGTCATACTTTGTTAATTTGTTTGTATTATTATTTTTAAGTATTTTATGAATGAATTGATTTTTAGTTTCCTTTTTTCTGTATATATGTATATATTAATATAAATCTTATTCTGTACCCCATACAAGTTGTAAATAATCTACTTAATTGTGAATAAAGATTTTAAATTGGAATTGGAATTGGTAAACATCTGATTGTGTTGCTTCCCGGCGCGACGACTACCGAATATTGTATGGTGTGACGTCACAGTCAATAGTAGCTCGTTTCGGGCCACTTCAATTTTATCGTTGTTTAGATCCTTCATATTGATCGCGTGGAATTAGAAATCTTATTTTTTTGTGAAGTACACGTTTTATTACAACGTTACGCTATGTTTTTTAGTATTATTTTTATTTTTAAAATTATAGGCAAGTTCCCTATTTCGTAGCTGATACATCAGAATTCATGGTCGAATGAACTTTAGCTGATGTTATGAAAGACAAAATAGATATTATGCATAAGGAATGTCATTACTCTGGCAACATTGTCCCATTTGTTTGCTTTGCCAGGCCTAGTAGGCGAGATAAGGGTTAAAATTTCATTTAGACCAAGTCCTTTCCGCCGCTAAAAATGGAACCACGCTCCGTGGAAGGCATTTTTATGCGTGGTTTGTTAGCAGTATAGGGTTTGTACTATGTTTGTGTAAATATTTGAAGTGCTTTAGTGCAGAGTAAATATCAAGCCAGATAGGCGTTATAAATGTAATATTTATTATTTATTTTGTTTAGACTGGTGCAATGTTTTTTGTGTGTTGAAAATTATCATTTTCATGTATACCGAGTGACCACGTGGCCTAGTACACTTGATTTAAAAAAAAACTGGTACAACTCTTGTAATCGAAAATCTTAATAGTTTAGTTGTGTGCATATGTCTGTAAATAGGGCTGGCCAGGCATGTCGTGAGGGGGGTGGAGAAGAGGTGATTTACCCCGGACCTGGGTTTTTTTGGAGGAGATCGGTTTTCTTTGTGTTTTTAAACTTATTAAACCTTTCTCTTTTATTTTATTCAAATGGAATTTTAAAAAATAATTAGAAAATAACTTTTTCAAAACATTTTCAAGCCTGCCATATTATTGTTTAAAAAAAATAATATTTGTTACGGATAATTCTACTAATGGTTGTAATTAAAATACTAACTGAATAATGATAATTCTATTTTTAAAATAAGAACACAAAAATACCACTTGAGATTAAAAAAAAATATAAACAATGCAAACTGAACATAAAAATACAATAAAAAAATAAAATAAATGAACTTCAATTACGTAATACAGAATTAACTAATATTTTGTCATTGCTCCATTAGCGTCTAAAACTGCCTGAAGTCTTGCAGGCATGGACAAAATCAGATTTTGCAAGGTCAACTTCTTGCGACAAGTTCTCCCAAGCGTCTTCAATTATCCCTTCCAATTCTTGGGCATTATTTGGATGGTTATTTAATTTTCTTATATGTTTCACCATTAGTCCCCATACATTTTCAATTGGATTTAAATCCGGACTTTTAGATGGCCACGGTAACAACTCTATGTTTTTATTAAGAAACCATTGCCTGACACGATGAGCCGTATGTATGGAGCAGTTGTCTTGTTGGAAAATAAAATTATTTTCCGGAAACACCTCTATTACTGACGGCAACATAATATTGTCTAATATTTCAATATATTTAATGGAATTGAGATGACCACCACTGTTCCAACACACACCTAACCCATTAAGGCTCATCCAAGCCCAGACATTGACTGAAAACCTTCCTGATATTTGTGGATCGAAAGTATATTTTTCGTCGTATCTAGTGGAAGGATTTAAAAACCTTTTCGTCAGAAAAGACAACTTGTCCCCAGAAGTTTTCATCATTGATTATATAGTTGAGTGCAAAAATAATCCTACCCTGCTTCTTTTCTTCTAAAAGTTTGTATTTTTTAGCCGCTGAACAACTCTTCAAGTCGCTTTGTAGTTTTATTCTTCTGCAAGCAGTAGATACCGAAGCAGGGAAATTTGTCTCTGAAATTGCATTTACTGCAGTCTGAAAAGGGTTTTCTATTAGGTAATTTATGAGATTTTCATCTTCTTGATTATTGCTCTTTCTGGGCCTACCGACCAACTTTACGGGATACCATTTGATTGGTTTCTCATTGTTTTTTAACACTCATTATCGTGGTTTTACTCACATTGTATTCAGCAGCAAGTCTTCTTATGGACCAACCATCTTCAATTTTAGAAACAATTAGAAATTTTTGAATATCTGTTAGATGTCGAACCATTTTTAATAATAACGCCACTGATTAACGTCAAAGTGACATTTGTAAGATTATTAATATCATTCAAAGAACGAATGATTTACATAGCTAAAAGAAAGTGTACCAGTTTTTATTGAAATCAACTGTACACCCCAGGTTTTGCCATTCTTTTGTTAACAAAAAAACTCGACAATATGGAGAAGAATGGACTGAGAGGAAAAAAAGTAGTTTGATTTCTTGAAACTAATAAATTAGAAATATTAATGTAAGACTTTTATACCTAATACTTGTTGATATATATCGATTCCGGAGGTATGTCCATATTTAAAAATCACACCTCCGAACATGTTGGCAACTTTAGTAATATTAAAGGTGAATGTTGATAAATAAGTATTTAATAGAATGTATGTATGATTTACGACTTCCACGAATATTCGTGAAAAATACATGGTTTGCAAATGATTAAAATTCCACAATTCTTGGCAGCACTTAATCTTAAATTGTTTATGTAAGTTCTCATTGCAATTAAACCTGTATAAATTTAAAATGTAATTTCTTCTTTAAAAAATCAGAATTCTTCTTACAAGCGATTTATTAATTTCTGGTGTCCTATTATGGTTCTTTAATTAAATATAATTATCATAAAATACGCGTTGTAGGTGAAGTTGGTTAGGAAATAAGAATAAATTTATTTTGTGAGTAATTTTAATAATTATTTTAGTCACGTCGCTGCTGGTCAGTTAAAATATTTTATATATATGCTAAACAAGATAAAGTACTCATATCCATAACTGCACCTCGTAGGTAAAGTGTGTTAAGTCCAAGATAAATTAATAGCAATAACAATAAAGTAAATTTAAATTTTAATAACAGTATGTTTGTAAATCACAACTTTATTGCATTAACTTTACAATATTTGTTCTATAGCTTTTCGCATTTTCAAGATAGACGCTTAAAGCAAATCCCTACTTAAATTTTGTATTATGTATGTGACTTAGTTTACCTCTGAGGCTCGAAACCATGAGAAATTAGGCCTTATTTAAAACGTGAAAACACAATTATTTGTAATTTATTTAAACACATGAATCACATGACTACATGAGTAAATAATAGTATATTATGTTACTAGGAGGAGAAGGCGAACATTACATGTTGAGCCTAGAAGTTTGGTCAACTGAGGTACAAGCCGAGGCTGAGCAACTGGGCGAAACATAATGTGCCTTCTACTCCAAGTGACATAATATTTTTTTTTCAAGCGTCAAAATGAAAAAATTGCAACTTTCATTTCGAAAAATGACATCAAATTTGTTCAATTTTTACAAAAAAAAATAAAATATTGGTAATACTAACCATTTTATTTATTAATTAAGCATAACATAGTACTAACCACTTTATTTATAAATTAAACATATAAGAGTAGCATATTTTCTGTATAAATTTAAATAAAAATCTCCAATTATAGTAAATGAGCGATGTTTTTTAGTTTTTGTGTTGGGAATGTTTACGAAGATTAAATCTCCCAAATCTTTTATATCATTAACTTTTATATGAACAAGTTCATCGCATCTACAAGCTCCTGTGACTCCAAATATTAGTACAACCTAAAAAATATACTATATTAATTTTATGAAAGTAAAATAAAGTTAGAAAGAGCAAGAAAAAAGTTAAGAGTACAGGAATCGAACCCGGGCCTTCAAATTACGAGTCCAATACTCTGACCACTGGGCTACATCCGGACTTAATCAAAGCATTCAATTTTTTTTATCTATTATTTTCATAGCGGATAGATATAAAATAACTGGAATTTCACAAATTATAACAAAATTTTATATAACAGATATGAAAGGGTTAAATATATAATTTTAAAATGCTTACATACATTTGTTGCTAAATATTTATCATTAGGTGCTTTATTAAGGAATTCATCAAACTCTTCTTTAGACAAAACTTTGAACTTTTTAAGTTTATAATTTTCGCCTTATCGCTTTAAAAAAGGCAATTAATTTAGAATAGTTGTCAATTTTTACATTGGTTCGATGTTTAATTTAGATTTTACCATTGAATATTGCGCCCATAGACTTGAACTTTTCAGTTTTTTTGATAAATGTGTAAGATATGCTATCACATTTTCCGAATACATATGTACGTTGTTATTCTTGGCCCATTTTATAAATTTATCGTACGCATTATCGTAAACTTTTTTGGATTTCCGGGAATTAATGTTGCCACTGATGAATTTGCAATTCCAAGTAATTCAGGTGGTGTGCACTGCATTTCTTCAGACATTTTTGCTTTTAAATTTGAAATCCGACCCGACGTGAAATTTAAAACTGACAGTTATGACAAGTCATAGCTACTTGGATTTTTAATTCGTTGTATGATAGGTACACTGCTGTGCAAAACTAAGTAGGACAGCACTTATTACTGTACCTATACGAGTTAAAAGCGAGATAAGAAGAAAGGAGTATTAAAAGAAGGCCTTTAACTGGGAGGCGGAGGATAAATGATGGTTGAATACGATCAGCATTTAGTAAATTATCTGCGTGGAAAAGCAGATACATTTATATTACATATATACATATTACACCACTACTTACTTTTGCACAGCAGTGTACATTCTTCCTTTTTGTCCTAGGAAAAAAATGAAAAATATTTGTATTAGTACAAAAATAGGCTCTTTCTCCAGGACGTGTTGCAATATATAATGTAAGTATTGTTATGCGCTTGAAGAAAAAATTAATTTATTTGTATATATTTGTTACTTGTTATCTCTGGATATAAAACACAATTCCAGCGAATAAAAATGGAGAATGAAAATCTGTTTTATTTAAATTTTTTAATTTCATAATATACAATTGTTTAATTCTTATCTGTTATTATTATGAATAATAATATTTAATGAATTTGTTTTCCTTTTTGTGAATTTTCACACCTTTGTAAATATTTAGATAATCTTTATCGTGTTATAATTACTAATTCCTATAAAAATGCAATTTTCTCGGAAATATTAATAATTTTCTGAAAGCAAAGTGAATAACGTTAGATTACTATGTTCGATACTTCATTATCATTACGTTACATAATAAGTAAATAACGCCTTATCTATATGTATAATTACAAACTCTAATGTTTTATAGTAATTTGCCGGAAGCCTGTTGCTACTTTTATTTATTATTTATGGTGGTGTTATATTTTTTGAAAATTGAACTAATAGTCCATCATACCGACAAAGTAGCAACCGACTAAAATCTTCTGTCCAGTACCGTATCGCACTAATCCCGATTTACTCCAAGAAACAAACATCATAGCACCGCGCTGTGACACCTGTTGGCGGGGTGAACTAAATTGTGCATGAGTCATACAAATTGAAAAAATTGTTTCAATGCATTTACAGGTTTTCATAAAAAATGCATTTATTTTGGGGTTTTTTATGCGCGAAATTAACATAAATAATAAAAAAAAGACCTACGTCACAAGGTGTCTAGATAATGCACGCATTTTTACAAAAATAGTCTGGCGCACTGAGTATGTAAATTACATGACTTTGCGCTCTCGAAAATCTGACTTGAGGGCACGCGTAATCTTGTCCTTGTCGTGTCCTTTCGAGAAGAATCATTACAATTTTTTTTGGAGATAATAATAATAATAATAATAATAATAATAATAATAATTGTCTGTTGGGCTCCGCCAAACCCGCGGATATCAATGTGGGCCACCCAGCGACCGGAGGCATAAGGTCACCCATCTATTTTATATGGATGACCTTAAACTTTATGCCTCCGGAGAGCGCGAACTACAGAACGCTCTTAGGGTGGTCGAAGAATATACGCAGGCAATTGGTATGGAGTTCGGGTCGGACAAATGTGCAGTCGTCCACCTCAAGAGAGGACGATGCGGGGAATTTCCTGAAGATGCGCAGCTTGCAGACGGAAGCATCCTAAGACATCTGGATGCCGGAGAGACCTATACATATCTGGGTGTGCAACAAAGGCACATCCAGGATGTATCACAAATAAAAGATTCTCCCCGCGGCAAGTACAGACCGCCTCCGAAAGATTTGGTCTTCCGAACTTTCGGGGAAGAACAAGGTGTCTGCAACTAATATGCTTGCCGTTCCGATTCTGCTCTACTCCTTCGGAGTAGTAAAGTGGAGGGTAGATGAGCTGCGTCAATTAGACAGAAATACCCGCAAGATGATGAATATTCACAGAAGTATTCATCCTAGATCGTCCGTTCCTCGTGTGTACCTCCCACGTCAACGGGGAGGCCGAGGACTCTTGAGCCTGGAGTGTACGCATGGCAGAGTAGTACTGAGTATGGCATGTAACATACTCAGGAGCTCAGATCCCCTCTTGCGGTTCGTAAAACATCAAGAAACTGTAGGAGTGGGAGCAGGATTGTTCAAGGCAGCAAAAAGAGCCGCAGATGAACTCGGTCTCGCATTTGACATCAGGCGAGGAGGCCGGCGAGGTGCTGATGTTGAGTCAGTCACCGAACTTCAGCCAAATTGTCTGAAAGCCCGAATTAGAGCTGCCGAACAGGAAAATCTGTTTCGGCAGCACGTCGATAAACCCCAGCATGGTGTCTTCTATAAGAACATCGAAACACTGGGTTTATCGACCAGGCTGACCTTCGCCTTTCTAAGGTCAGCTGGGCTTAAGTCGGAGACTGAGGGATTCATTATGGCCTGCCAAAATGGTGTTATCAACACCTTGGTCTACCGTAGCCGCGTGTGGCGTGTAGAGGTTCCTGATATCAACTGCAGGACCTGCCATCAGGCGCCGGAATCGCTCATGCATTTACTTTCTGCATGCCCCATATATGCGATTTCGGCCTACATCCACCGACATAACGCGGCCTTACGAGTGCTATACTACCATCTAAGGCACTCGTACGGGGTAGACCAGATACCAGTGCTGCCTTACGTCCCCGGAGATATTGAGTCCGTTGTCGAGAACGAGAAATGCCGGATTTACTGGAACTACTCGTTCCCGACTGTCAGGCTAATCCAAGCCAACAAGCCTGACATAGTCCTCCTCGACCATCAACTCAAGGTGATGTATGTCATCGAGTTCCCGGCACCTGCGGAGAAAAACATCACCTTGAAGGAGGAGGAGAAACGGACCAAATATCGCGATCTCCGGTACGAGCTCCAAGTGCTGTACCCAGGCTACTCGGTCAAAATGGTCGTCCTTATTATCGGTGTACTCGGAGGGATAAAGCCTACGCTGCTCTCGGAACTGAAGATCATACCGGCCTGCCAAAAACCAGCCGAGTGGCTGGCAGGTCAAATGCAGAAGGCGGTCATTCTGGGTTCTCTCCGTCTGCTTAGGGCACACGATTCTGGTATCTACAGTCACTAACCCCGCGGGATGTGGGGAGTGGCTGTAGTTGATGCGCCGGCGCGACTCCCGTGAGGCGTCGGAGGCCACGGGAGGACTGACCGGCATCGGGAAACCGAAAAAAAAATAATAATTCTGTATTGTCCTAAAAAGATACCAATACAAAATTTACTTTTGGTGTAGAACTAGTCAGACACATAAAAAAAAATACAAAAATTACAAAATTAAAATGCAGCGAAATAAATGCAAATAAACACATTTACTTAGGTATAAAAAGCAGGGTTGGAAAAAAAATCATGATTTAAAAAAAAATCAAAAATCAATGATTTTTTATTTAAAAAAAATAAAAAAAAATAGATTTTTTTGATTTTTTTCAGTTCTACTCTAATTTTTTTAAAACAAATACGATTTTTCCATACACTATTTTTTTTGTATTCTCTAACTACCAATTTGCACATATAAATTATTCACGTCACTGGAAAAATTCTCTATATGGTCTACATTTTCATACAAACAATAAAAAATCAGCATTTTCCTGTTCTGGCAAGCTTGGTGGTCGGTTTCATTAATTTCATAGATGCCGAGGCCGAGGCGACGCGCGACTGAAGTGTAAAATAAAAATGAGTGGAAGGAAGAAAGACGAAATTTGGGATTATTTTATAAAAAAAAAAACAGAAAAAGGAAAAACCAGTAACAGAGTGGTGTGTAAAAATTGTAAAAAAAGAAATGCAAGGACTTACTTGCTCAAAGTTTAAAAGGCCATCATGAAAAGTGCAGGAAGTTGATTTAACTGCAGGTATTCTAAATCGAAATAACTGTTAATTTTATTTATTTCGAACTTATTAGTTCTCCTCAGTATGCCATAGGTTATGGAACAGACAAATGATAGTGGCCTACCTGCTAGTCATATACTGACTAAGGTAAATTGAGTAGTGGTAAGAGGTATGTGAAACTTCTCATATGGTCCAAATGCTACTATCCGACCGACATCATAGATGTCTCTGTGGCGGATAGCGACTTGCGAAGCAAATACCGAGAGCGGCGACCTCTAGCCCAGGTGGACTAAACTACTGTTATTAAATATGATTTGAACGAAACAGCTACTCAGCGGGCAAATACCCCGACCTGCATTGGATTATACCTTCAAATAATTTTATTAATAATATCTACAAATGACAAACAACTTTCTCAAAACCATTTCAGACTGTTACATTTCTCAACTAACTTGCAACGAGAGGCTTTCAGATCAGCACATCGGTCATGAAAATTATCTTTACAGAACATTCAATTGATGACTCACTTGGTTTAATTTTAGCTAAACAATCATGGTTTTAAATTTTACCAAGCATGTTGCCTATCTCCTGATACTTATCAGGATGATATATCACCGGGATCTGTGAAAATATAATTACTAAAGCTTAAATCTTGTGCTTCTGCGAATAAGAACCGTGACACCTTAAGTGTGTACCGGTGGCGACTTTTTTATCCAGCCTTAAAATCAATACCGAACAACATTCAATACTCTGTATTGAAAGCGACAGTTCGGTGGTTCTTCAAAGTGTGCTTGGCATTTCTGTAACGTATTATGTAGTTTACCAAGGAAAACCGTCGGCTTATATCCACATAGACCTAGAAGGAAACAGAAATAGCGGTATTAAGTCCATGAGGGAGGCGGTGCTGTCAAAACTGCTCTAGAGATTAGAAATTAAGTGTAATAAAATCGACTCAATACTCTTAAAATGTATGTTTTAGCGTAGCTGCAAATGGTTTTAGTATGTTTCTAACTGCGCTGCGGCCAACTGTAGCTAAATTGTAGTTATTTCATTTAATATGAACAGGTATATCCGGAAATGGAAACTGGGACTTTGGAAAATATGTATTAGTGCAGTTGATATGTTTCCACTAGACATTGCCAAATGCAGAGGAATGGGAAAGGGCAAGTGACGTCACAAATAATCGTATTTTTTTTCTTGGAATTTCAGTGCTACGGGCATTTAGATGGATAACCAGATGTTTATTGACCATGTTTCATTAAAATAACTTTTTGTGGCAAGTCATAGATTATAAACACAATTTTTTTTAGAGTATTGTCATAGAAAGTAAACTCATAACAGCATAGAAAGTAACCTGTACGTATATAAATAAAATGATCTAAAATCTATATAATCAAAATTTTAGAGTTAAAATAGATAATTAGTTCTAAATAAACACTAATCTGTCACAGTTAACGTATCCTCAGTAATATAAAAGCGTCAATAATGTGTATGTAAGCTTCAGAATGGGAAGCAAATTGTTTATTTTTTTATGAATGTCAATTAAATAGTTAAAAATATATATGACAGACAGATACATTATATTGAGGTTTCTGAATAGGGGTTTACAGTGCTCTCTGAAATCAACATTTTCAAAATTCTAATGGCACGTTTGTGTAACACAAACACTTTGTGGGAATTAATAGAATTTCCCCATTTAATAATGCCATAATTAAGATGAGAATGGAAAAGTGCAAAGTAAACAGAAAGAAGTCCCTCTGCATATCAGACTGCTCAGTTTTCTCCAATCCAATCCAAAAAAAAAAAAAAAAAGGATCTAGAGTGTTTTGCATAGTCGATCGATGTGTTTGTCTCATCTAATACCATCATCAATAGTGCCTAACAATTTAATTAACACTTTGCCTAACATTATGATCGGATGACTATAAGTTTTGAGTTTTGTCGCAATTTAAACATCTACTGTTCCAGCAGTATTCTCAAGTAAAACAAGATCCTGTACATTTTTACCAGAACATAATAGGGTTGTATCAGCCGCAAATAAAATACTTTTACTATTGCTCAGACAATTTGGAAAGTCATTAATGAATATTAAAAAAGAGAGTGGTCCTAACACAGATCCTTGAAGAACTCCATGATTAATGTTCGTGTAGCTTCAATTAAGATTATTTACAGACACACTGCATTATGTTTAATAAATAAGATCTAAAAAGTTTAAGTGGGATGCCTTTTACTATATAGAAGTCAATCTTTGTCGCCAGTATCGAATTTGACACACAATCAGAAGCTTTGCTAAGCTCACATAAGGTAATGGGGATTACCAAACCTTCCTCAAAGCCATCGATTATGTTACTGATCTATTAATACTAAATACAGCTTTTATTGTGGAGTGGTTAGTTCTAAATCCTAAATGACATCATTTGATAAGGATTCAAAGTACATCGTTGGTGTTAAGTTTTCAACGTTGATTTACTACTTTCGTTAAGAATACTCCTCAGTGTTTATAAAATGACTGGGTGAGCTCTAAACGGTTTCACGGGCCCTGATTTTTAGTAATAGCTGAGATATCGCTATGACGCACGTTATGTGTAAAATACATAGGATATGTTAGAAAGCGGTCCGTGGAACCCCCTTAGATTAACGAGTTGGGGGATGCGATACGGATTTTTTTTACGGTCCATGGTTTGTAGATAGGTGCCGTATTATGTAAACGGCACTACACTTTTTTATTTAGAAACTAAATATGTGTCAAATTAAAAAAAACTACAATAATTGCTTGGTGGTTTGATAATAATAAGGAATAAAATATAACAGGAATATAATTATTATTGTTTTATAATAACATAAAGTATGTATGTGATAATCAGGGTTAGGAAACTAGTCCGGAATCCAGGACCGGTGGCTACTACTGCCTCATATAGTTGACAGAAGGACATATGTAGACATATAAAAGTAAAGGTAAAAAAAAACTCCTTTGTAGCTATACCGTCAATGTTTTGTCGGTGGATAGCCGAATTTAAATGTCTTTCACAATTACGGCGTGTATGAAATACGTAACATCAATTGCATGGAGTACACAGAATATGTGAACCATCTATTTTTAAGTTATCGTAATTTTTAATCAATTTTTGTAGTTTATGCACAAACGGTAGTAACTGTGCCATTGCGAAGAGCGTTTTATGCAAGAATCAAACCAAACACCACAACGAACCGCACGCTTTCAAGTTGCTTGGATAACTGAACTGGATATACCGCCGGACAAACTGCCAAGCTATCTATAATTATTGTACATATCTCATTATAGCAAAAAAAGAATAAAGTTAAAGTCATACGTTGACAAAAAAAATGGCATGGATTAATATATGATCCATGAATTAGTCAATTCTTCTCATACCACCACCATCCGTGGTTATATTTTTTGGTGTAATTTATACAAAAGCGTTAATTGTTCTAAAAGATCAGAAATATACGCGACAACTTTAATGATTTAAATGGTGGTATTTAAAAAAGCTGTCCTCTGCAGTTGGGCCACACCCATCCGCAGACAAGGGCCGAGTAGGTCACGGCGTCGGCCTGGGATTTCCAGAATAAGGGATGAAATGCGTGGGAGGTCTACGCTCATTGTTGGATGTACGCGTGTTTGGCCTCGATTTCCACCACGCAAAAGCCCAGGGGCAGTTCCAGTGTAGATGGAGACTTACTTCCTCCATTCTGCCACAAGAGTTTCGCCGCGTAGAATATATTATGATTATGAGTCGCAAGTGACTGTAGTATTGAAATAAGTCTTCATTCCTCTTTGAATGTACGTTCATAAAAAATGTAAATATTTATGGAGAAAAGAGTTGTTAAAATAATACACTTTTTTATTGAGTTATACATCGTAAGAATTTATAAAAAAAATTGGGAGAATGTAAAACATTCTGTAATTCATATTTAGAGATTTCATTAATTAATAATTAAGGACCGGTGTGCTTTTTATAACCGAAATAATTGTTAATCAGGAGTCACTTGGCAAATAATAATAATATGCTTTATTTGCCCAACTGGTTACCTCACCTACAGGACAAAGTTTCAATACAAAATATGCGTAAAATATTATACTTAAATCTTATACTTATATTAAACTATAAACTTATCAACTGAGGCAATAAACTTAAATTCATAATGCTGCTATAAAAAAATACAAAATTTGAAGCTGAGTATAGTAAAAGTACCTATGATATATAATATGGTAAATCGTATAGTGAACATTAATCTCACTAGGGGCATTAAAGTAGTTCAGATATAATTGAGAAGGAAGGAAATAGCAATAATAATAATTAAGACAGGTAAATAATGTGACAATATTTAATTCGTGTAATATTTGAGTATTTTGAAGAAGGTAAATAAATAAAATAAAAAGGCAGAGGTATAAAGAAGATTTTGGTTCTAAAGATTAAGATTGTATATCAAAAGCTTGTCTAGCTTATTTCAATATCTCTTTTTGTGTAGAAGTGTTTATATCATAGTATTGACTCATTTTGTTAAAATTATAACATATACAATATATAGGAGATTTTAATATCACGTTTTTGTTGGCTCGAATATTGCAAAATGTATTTTGTCGAGAATACGCTCTAGGAATCAGCAGATTAATTTGTGAAAGAATTTGGGGACATTCAATTTTATTATGTAGTAGTTTATGGAGAAAAAGTAGCATGGAGCAAATTCGTCGAAATTCCAGACTCTCAAAATTAAAGCTAGCTAGTAGATACCTATTGTCTACCCCTCTCTCGGGATAATTACCTGTAGCTCTCAGAGATAGGAATCGTAGAAATTTTCTTTGAACTTGTTCTAGCGTATTTTTGTGGATAAGGTAATAGTAGTTCCAGATTATGCTTCCATACTCGATCTTTGATCTTACGTGAGAGTAGTATAATAATTTTAGACATGTTGAGTTAGTAAATGATTTACAATTTCTTATGAGAAAGCCTAACATTTTGATTGCTTCTTTAGACTTAATATTCGTATGTTCGGCAAAGCTGATTTCAGTATCAAAATATGTGCCTAAATCTTTGATTGTATTTATGCGTTCTAGGACAGTATCATTGATTCTGTAGTTGTACATAATATGATTTATCTTTTTGTGTAAGTTACTACATTACGTTTGGTGGCATTGATGCCAACTTTGTTAAGAATACACCAATTGTTGACTGCGTCGAGGTTATTTTGAAGACATACAAACATTTACGCGCTTGAAAATTTTTGAATCACCTGCAAATATCAGGGAATCGCATTGTAGTTCAAAACACAGATCATCTATAAGTAACGGAAATAATAAGGGCCCGAGATTGGAGCCTTGTGGTACTCCGGATGGTGCCAAGCCAAGTATGTCGATGACAAATGACAAATAGTCATTTTCGGTGTCTTTCAGCCCCTCAATTATAGTTATTTGGGAAATAAAGATTTAATTATAAACGAGATAAACAACTACTAACAGGATTACAATGTTTCTCGAGTTAATGAAAAATGTCGTAATAATTTGTCGAGATCGCTTTTGTTACAATTGCCGCAAGTCAATTGTCCTTTGATGTCTACAAGCAATTTAAATTTGTAGCTCGGGTTTCTGTTGTTTATATCTTGTGTTGGTTGCACTATACCTATTCATTAAAAGTTGGTAGGTATATAATTACGAAAACTCAATCTGTCCACAGTATTAATCTTTGAAATTATCAGAAGTCACGATACAGTCGTGGCCTAAATATGGATTAAATTTATTTTATTCTTACCGAAAACTCAAATTTAAATGGAAATTTCAGGTATTTATAAAAAAGCGCAAATATTAGAAAGCTCATTGTCACGCAAGGTCGTGTAAATAGAAAGTAAGGCAGGAATTATTTGTTTTTTAGAGAATTCGCCCTTTCTTTTAAGTAGTTGGGTGATAAATCTAATTAACATTTAACCTGGAATTAATTAAGTGGTTTTTTTGGGAATATGAGGGTAACGTTGACCCAAATAGCATTTTAATTGTTCATATCGATCCGAAATAAACTAAGTAATCATCAGTTAAAGAGCACTAATATAAAATGATTCTTAAAATTCTCATAAGTTTAAAAATGCTGAGCGTCTTTTACAAAACCGCGGTAGTTTTGGCAGTTTACATAAAATTAAATATTAGACTTTTAGTTACTGTAAAGTAGGCGTCGAACCGCGGGATTGAGTTATTTTTCACAAACGATGATATTTCAAGCCTAGATTTATAAAGAAAAAGATCCTAACTGTTCAAACTTCAGACTATTTGCTTATCGAAAGTTCTGGAATGTGTTGATTTTGCAAATATTTCGAAAACTTTCCTTAAGTGGGCTGGAACCTTTCATGTGAAGTATTAAAAGAATATCCTCGACTCACTAAACTTTGATGTAACAAAATTGCTTTCGATTCAATGATAATTCGGACAACATGAAGGAATAGCAATTGTTATCATTCATTGCCAGGCTCATCATGAACAGATTCGAAACAGAAGAATTCAAGTATTTCCCCAGGGTTTCACTTAGGTACGTGGATGATATTCAGTATTTGATACAAAGGTCGCTGATATTGACAACTTTGTTTCTAAATTAAACAGTCGTTTCGCGTCAGTTAAATTCACATATGAAACTGAAAACTCAGGACAACTACCATTTTTAGATGTATTAGTAATTAGAAATAGTGAAAATAAGTTAGAATTTGACATTTACAGAAAAGATACCAGTACTCTAAGATATATCTCTAAGATCTCTCACCATTGTGGTCAACACAAAACGGCGTTTTAATTTTCTAGTATAAAGCCTATCCCAGCAAACATTTTGAATAAAATTAGCTATAACTCGACTTCGGAAAAAAACGAATTTACTTATTGAGGTAGTTATGACATAAAATTGACTGGAAAAATACACTTCCCATAGAAATTTACCTATTGGTTTTACTTTATATTTAAATTTACGTAAATAATATCAATAATTCTACCTTATACAGTATTATGCTTAAAGGTACTTTTAACTAAAGCAGCAAGGGAAAAACAACTAAAAAAATCTATACCACAAATTACCCTAAAGATAAATTTCTATTAAAGTCGAAATAAGTAGTATGGTTAGATAATATTTACCTTTTTGGTGACTGGAAATTGTCATAATGGTAGAATATTCTTACTAGGTAGATTTTGTTGGAAATTCTACATAATTTATACCTACATAGCAACCTATTTAGTCGCCTTTATTACGCTCCTTTAAAGTAATATTAGGTCGTCAACCATTTAGTAAATTATCCATTATAGTTACATTTTCAAAGGAAGTTCAAAGGAAGTTAATCTTAAGGCCAAATTAGAGCAATACGCCATTTTTTTACCACAGTTGTAGTACGATTCAAAATTGAAATTTTCAAAATGAGTTTGTATGGAAACGAACTGATGAAAAGGTTAATAGTGCAGTCAATATGGTGTAAAAATTCTCTTGACATGGGCAAAATTGCAACACAAATGATTCTTTTTGCATTCTATTGTGAAAAATGTCTATTTTAACATATTCAAAATCCCCATTAATCCCGGCGCAGGAAATCAGTCAAAATCCAAGATGGCGGCTGAATTTTGTATTTTTCATTACAAAATTTATAACTGTGTATAACTTTGTATTTATAAGGTGTAACTTGGCAAAAATGTTTAAAATACAAAGATAAAAGCATAAAATAGGTAAGATAGGTATTGAATCACTCAAATTGCCTATTATACATTAGAGAAAACTTTATTACACATTAGACTTACAAGAATAAAAAACCATTATTGCAAAGTATGGGTTATTTTTCTTTATTGAACAAAAATTAAAATGATTTGGCTGTTTTTTCACAATTCATCATAATCTTCATCTCTACTTTCCATTTCTTCATCTTCTATTCGCTGCGGACTATTTTCACAATTTGTTTCTTGACACTGACCACATGAACTGGTACATTCCAAACCATTCTTTCGGCAACTACATTTCATGGCACCACAGCCGGTTTTGCAGTTACATCTTACTATGCGTAATATACTTTCAGGTGCTGGTGGCAAATCCATTTTTTTCGGTACATACATATTATCATGTATACTCCATCCCCACTCTGTTGGGTTCAAACCTTCTTGCATTTGCTTCTACATACAAATTTGCAAATATGCACGGAGGCTATGGTACTTGACAGCTGATTCCGTTGGGGGAATGTTCTGTGGCTGAACGAAACATTTTGCCTTCGATACTTTATCAATAATAGTTCTATACCTAAGTGTATTTAGTGCATCATCTGGATTTCCACCAAAAATACATACCATTATCTTCTTTCCAAATTCTTCAACCTGACTGGGATTAAGGTTTGTTGAGCTGAACGATAGTGCAAGTTCACGAAAGTATTGATCTTCAACAACACGTTTGAAAACTGATTGCTTTCCAATATGGAATATTCTGGAGGTGCTGTCACATCCTGTATACGAATGTATAAAGAATAGACTGTTCGCTAAGTCATTTCCGAGCGAATATCTAATGGCATTGATATCATAAATGTTATTCTGTTTGGAAGGTTTTTTATCACTTCTGAAAACAGCTTGTGGTATGCTTGATTACACCAATAAATCAGCAATACCAATAGGTCAGTGTCTTCTCCTATCACTGTTGTTTTTTGTTGTTTTAATTTTTGAAGATTCCACTGCAGTTTTAACAATGTCGACATCAGCATCATCAACTGCATGAATTACTGAACATCCCTGTTGTCGTATTTCTTCAGCGATTAGAGTAATTATTTTCTGCATGTTTCCCTTATTAGTGAGAAACATTTCCTTACTTCCTGTGAATGTCATATATATTTAACGATTCGTATGAAGGTAATACAAAAGTACAATGTAAATGGCATGCTTTAGTACATAATAAGACCTATTTTGAGTGCACATTTTTTTCCAAAATGGTGGCCTTTAAATATTTGAAAACTAAATACCTAATTATTTAAATGGCCGCCATTTTGAAAAACAAATTAAGTAAAGTCAATGATTATTTTTCTATACTTTTACCTTTGTATTTTAAACATTTTTGCCAAGTTATACATTATAAATACAAAGTTATAAATTTTTTAATAAAAAAAATTCAGCCGCCATCTTGGATTTTCACTGACTTCCTGAGCCGGCATTAATGGGGATTTTGATTATGTTAAAAAAGACACCACACAGTATAATGCAAAAAGAATCATTTGTGTTGCAATTTTGCCCAGGTCATAATTTATTTTTACTGCACTATAAAAAAATACATAATTATACTTGCTAAGTTATATTCAACAACTATATATTTTGGCTCAAATTATAATTATAATTTTTTTTACTTGATAATAGGAATTTTCATATTAATGAATGTTTTGGAGGAGCATAATTATTTTTCGAAGAAATTTTCGGTGCATTAATTTCAACAACCTGGAACTTCTGATACTACGCAATTGGATTTATTTTTATCACCGACATTCATTTATTTCTATCTTACTATGAATTTGGCGTCTTTTCAATTTTATAGATGACTGTCAACAATGTTGCGACTACTTATGGAAAAAAATACCAAATAAGTATAAAATTCTTCTTTCCTTTTATTCGGAGTCATTTGCCATTTGCACATAAATTCGTAGATTTTACCTATAACTAGTCAACTCGATGCCGAATTGACGTCGAAATGAAGTCAAATGTAAATATATATATGGTTAATTCCAATTTTGCGCTGAATTTATTATACATAATGTAGCTAGTCTCGACTTCAAATTAAGCCAAAATGTTTGCTAGGATGAAACTATATATAACTAATTAATAATATTAATGGTAAAATGAAATGTAAAATGCATGTATCGAGGAAATTGTGCGGCGAATTTGGAGCTAAATAAAAAAAATGTATTTTAACATTATGTAGGGAAGCCACTCGGACTTCTAGATATAACACTGAACTAGCACAATAAGCACAGCACACTTCGGTTCTTCTACGTTTGTCAATGAGAAAAAAAATTAGAAAATTCCAGGTGTATTTTGTATAATTTCACATGATTTCGTTATGCATATGATGCCGAAAATGTTCTATATTTTCAATTGGTGTTTCATAAGCCAAAGATTTAAGGTGAGCCCAGAGGAAAAATCCAAAGGATTTAGATCTGGATATCTTGGAGGCCATAGTTGTGTTCTCAATCGTTCTAACCATCGACTAGTATATTCCATGTCCAAGTATTGACGGACAGTTAAGCTAAAATGTGCTGGCGCCCCGTTGTGCATAAACCAGAAAAGTAAATACATTTTTTTTTGGAAATGTTTAACACTGTATCTCGAAAACGAAATATGTAGGACACGTATTTTTATACACCTTTTCCCTTAAAATGGGCCAAGGAATCAGTAGCTGCTCATGATAATTTTATTTGGGGGCTCTAGTTTCTTAAAAAATATGGACAACATAATAAAGACTCATTTCAGCACCTCGGTAATTTCATCCAAGTAGATCTACGATTTTTGATAACAAAAGAAAAGTTTCATGTACATACGTACAAAAAAAAGCACTTAAAAATGCGAGTAAAAATGTTATTGCAGAATCGGAATAAAATAGAACACATGGAAAACAAAACAGTATTTACCTTATTACATCCACAAATCCACTGACATTTTTGGTAAATTTCCTTAGAAAAATGCCTCGTGAGAGTGCGTGTCTCTACCTTGTCTGGTTGATTAAGAATCAATTCTGGTGTTGGTCGTCCGAGTTCCTTGATTTTTACTTTTTCTGCTACCGGTAGAGTTTTAAAATTCACTCATAATATTTATACCATTCTCAGTTATTTTGGCATCAGCCAACTTAAAATAACACAAAAACACTCAAAACAACGAAACCACAAATAAATATCGAGAGTGAAACCGGCGAAACGATATAAGCAGTACTACACTACATAAACATTAAAAGCGCACTGCGGCTCTGATAACTTGAGCCTTCTGTCGCGTTCTAAAAACCGTTCTCCGCGATCGGTAATTTCCGCGCTCGGTTCGTTTCTTCATATATTTCCTTATGCAAGGAATGGCTCATATGAGCTGAGTCGCCTGCCCCATACTCTGATTAGAGTTATAAGTTGACGGTCGGTACATTTAGTGTACACATAACCGTCACAAACGGGTAATTATATTATAAAAGATATTAAAAATATAAAAAAAAAACTGAAAAAAAAAATATCAAGCGTTTAATTACTGTTACATTTTCCTAATAGTAACTTGGGAGGCTCAAACCCCTGTAAGGAACCGCCTCCTGCTTTTTTGGCATGTACTTAGGACACACCCTATATACAAGCACACATACATTTTAAACACATTTCTAAAATTAAAAGTAAATAATTTCATATCCACAGCCAGAATAGAAATGTATCTGAAACTAATCTTCTGAATTCAATTTTTATTTGTGTTTACAATACCGAAAATATCGATGTCATTATTCTAAATAAATTCGTAGATGTTATATTTATTTTCAGACTATTACTGGTCTGAAAATATGTAGCTAATTGATTTCTGCTGTTTGTATCATCTCGATAAATAATCAATAATTAATTGCTATAAGATCCGCTTAATAGAGTAAAAGAGTTACCACAATATATACTGATTCCTTCTTCATTTGTGTGGATATTTTAAAATATTGTCTACATCACAAAAAATGCTTGTTCATCATCAAATATGTGGGTTTCCCTATTTTTTTTTTTACATAAAATTATTTCTCTTCCACATGATTTAACACTATTAAACATAAACAAACAGAATGATTGACAATAGGAAAACACATTTCCCGTCACATTATGAAAACGTTGATATTATGAATTTATTCATGTATAAATAATAACGTCCATCTCCAGCTTCATTGTCTAAATCTCCCCTGTTATGCAGCATAAAACATTTAAAGTGTTTACAAAACCTTAATTATTAACGGCCAAACACACTTAAGCTAACAAAGAACTGGCGAGCGAAACAACGAAATTTCTGTATTATAACCGGACATGGGCGTAGGGGGTCAATTTTAGAGGGGTCCGAGAAGTAAATAGTTCTATTGTTGTGCGCATTCCTTTATAATGTCCTTCAAAGTGCGTATGTTTTATTCCCATACATATTAATTTGTTACTGTTTATCTTTATATCATTCTTCTATACCTACCCCTTTTCCACTGTTTTTGTATGGACAATTGACATTCAAAGGTTATTAATTGTAGAAACATATTCTTCACGGTAATTCTCACTATATGAAATTTCTAGTGGTTCCAAATGGCAATTACTTCATTTCAGTTGGAGACCTATAGTCAATTTAAAATTTTGTAAATACCCAAGAATCCTTTTCTTAAAGCAACTGGCAAGCAAAAAAGTACTTACCGACAATCGAAATAGTTGACAAATTTAAGATGTTGACGGCAAATGAAAATCGACTGGCGGCACCAAAACAAAGGCAGCTGGGATTATTTATCTGCTGCTTATATGAATTGGTACTGTATCCTACTGAAGGGTTTTTTTGGTAACTGCATTTCTTTTTGTTTTTTTAGTAACAAGTAACGAGCGTTAAAAAAAAAAACGACGAAAATTCCAAAATATTTAAAAAGTAGGTAATTAATTATGTTTCTTTTGCTTCTATAGGCCTGCTACCTTCACAAGAAAATAAAAAAGAAAAAAATCTTCGATTTTTATATTGATTCAACTGACGTTTTAAGCTGTTAAGTCCAATGCAATTTTCGCTGTAATTTTATGTAAAATTTTCACTCAAACGTAGTATGTATTGGGGAAATTCCAGTGTTTTTTTTTGTCAGAGAATTTTAAATATTACCAAAGGTAGACTTTGACACCGTCACAGGTATATACGCTGAGTTTAACACAAAAATTAAAGGTTTGCAATTAACCCCTTGTGTCCACCTCTTACTACGCCCTTTCTCCAGTCTTCGAGTACTTGTTCTCCCGATTCCCTCTGCCCTTTGCTATCAAAAAACAAACACCCCAGGACACATATTAGAGTGAAATAAGATATGCATGAGATTCCAATCCGAAAGTGTCTTGATTTGGATAATCTCCTATTTGAAAAGAAGCAACCAGCACCCTTCAAAAGGCATTCCCCCGAAATACCGCCGTGGACCCTGTCATTTTTGCATATAGCGAATAAAAGACAGGTATTATAGAGCTTATTATTAAATAAATTCGCTCATAATACCTGATTTGGTAAAAGCCGGCGGATGGGTATTCAACCTTGTTGCCCGTGTGATTATTAAATATTATATGAACCGAAAAACCAGTCTTTTTAATAGTTAAATGCCAGCCGAGTGCATGAAATATACCCACGAGGTTTAGTAATGATTTCGTTTTATATGAATTATGTTTTCTTTGTTTCGTCTGTCGTAACCTAATAAAATTTACAATTCAATTTTCAAATGTTTAGAATATGTATATAATTAATTAAGCAATATTGCCATTTACTGTGTATTTTTAATAATAAGTGCATGATTTTAAAAGCGCCAATGTCTGCTATATGTTCTGTGAACATCCATGGTGATGTGCTCTAAAATTATTAACCGAATTAACTAATGATTTAAAAAATCAGAATGATGTATAGTTTTTTTTATTGTAAAATTGTCCAAATTAGAGTTAAAACTACCCCATTTTAAACCTTAACGTTTATATAAAAATAGAAAACATTAAAATGCTACTGCGTTGCGTTCGGTTGTAATATTTTTGGGGCTTCTGAATTATATTTTAATTTAAGGTTGTTTCTATTGTAGTAGTAGTAGCTACTTATTTTATTAGGCAAGTAGGCCACAATGGGCCCTTTTTACCTAGGGACCTACAGTTTAGCGTGGACTCCGAACCACGGTCCTCGACTGTCAACTAACCCACCGCCTGGGCCTGCCCGCCTGCACCGCTAGCAGAGTGGCAAACCTCCTGGGTAGGTCTCTTCGACCCTCCACCCGGGCTTGCCTCTCTGCCTGCATCAGGCTAGCGGCCTTCCCGGGATTGTCTGTTGACAGCCTACCGACTGTTAGATGAGCTATCGTTCATCCATCCAATTGCCGGACTCGATCAGTGCTGCTTAACTTCACTGATCGAATATCGGAAATTAAACGTATGTCCATACCTCATCCCCCTGTTTCTATTGTAACTATCGGTATACTTTGTTGTTTGGATCTTTACGTGTGTATCAAATTAGTTACAACCTGCATCCGCAGCAATGCATTTATAGGATAAGCAAATATAGAGGTACGGATATCTAGGTAGGATAAGACATCTGAACGAGGGTTAATAATTGGTGGAACAAAGACACGATTGTGAACCTATGTCTCAGCTTCATTTACCGCCCAGGACGATCTTGAAATCAACGACGATTTTCAGTTCGGGATGCAGCATGACTCTACAAATCGTCAATGATGTCAAGCGACATTATAATCTCGACAAGAGCACCGCCATGGTGTTCTTAAGTATTGAGAGAACATTCGATACCGTCTGGTTGCCCGGTATCATCTATAAATTGCACCGGTCCGACTTTCCAGGCCACTTAACGCAACTGATACATTCTTACTTGCGCGACCGAAAGCTACAAATAAGAGTGAACAAAACTCTATCAACACAGAGGGACATTAGAGCAGGCGTTCCGCAGGGGTCGGTGCTTGCGCCAGTATTATATAACATATACGTGTCCGACTTTCCGCAGTTCCTGAACACCACACGGGAGTCGGAGTACTACGCCAAGTAGAAGGTGAAGGTAAACGTCGCCAAGTCGGAAGCTATTGTCTTCACTAGAAAATTTACGAATCACAAAATTATTACACCTATTTCGATAGGGGCACCCAATTTAGACGAAACGACGTAAAATATTTAGGCGTAACTTGGGTTAAAGGACTTTATTTCGAGAAGCACGTAAACGAGACACTACGCAAAGTCTATTCCTTGTCCAGGAGTCTATAACCCCTGATGGCGGAGAATAGCATACTAAACAGGGATAATAACAAATTGATTTATACGATGATAGTGAGACGGGTCCTAATATATGCTGCGCCCGCCTGGTGTTCCGCGAGCGCGCCGACGTTAAACAAATTGCAAGTACTAGAAAACAAATTTCTACACCTCATAAGTAACTCAACACGATATACCCGAGAACATTGCAACGACATTGTGCACATAGTCGACTATATCAGAAACATCTCTCAAAGATTTTACGAATTTAAACTCTTTGATAGTCCGCTAACCGCCAACATCACACAAATAAGGGAGCATAACGCGTCTTTTCGCATTAAACAAATTACCATACCAGACATTGCCAATTTTCAGGCAACCCCTTTTGATACGCCTCTCCCACAAAAAAGGAAGGACACGCCTCGATATAAAAGGAGCATCAAAATTCAAAAAATATTCACCTTTCTTTTCGTTTTTGTTGTCTAAATTCCGCTCAAAATTTTATTCCAAATTATAAACTATTCATCAGTACATTGCGGAACATTATTATATACAAGAATATTTCTCCCCTAAGCAAAAATAAGCGGAGCTGGACATTCCCGCTTCCCCAATTTGGTATTGTTTTAAAGCGAGTTTTATTACTGTGACATTTTGGCTTGTCGAAGCATCCTCAAAATTCCAAATATATATACACTAATTTACACCATTTTTATATTTTTTAGCAATGTTTTAAAGTTTTTTTGTCAACGACGCATGCTTTTGTATGCGTCGTTGATTATTGTACAATGATTGTATTAGACAATTTAAATTTTTATGTTTAGGAGTTGTATTTTGTTCTTACTGTTTTAGTTTTAAACCCAGACCGCTCCGCCCGACCTAACAGCCCCGTGTCCGCCATACGCGGGGCCGCCAGGTCGGCAACGGACGGGGCGTCCGGCGAGGGCCATGTACATTGTTGTTTATTTAATTGTTAATAAATTGTTTTGATTTGCTTTGCTTTTTATTGACCAGCTTGTTTGTCACTTGATTCAGCGGCGTCGTAATATTTTTTGCAATTTTGACATTATATTAGTACCTGAATTACATAACTTGAAAATTACCTTTGAGTATTGACAAGTACTCACTCAGTGGTGGCCGGTGAGAGGTTATGCCCTATGGTATATATAAAAAATATTGGTCTCCAGTACACGCCATTGTACAAAAGTAAAGTTGACTTTCAGTTTATTTACTTCATACTGCTTATAATTGTGACGTACGCGCAAAGATCCAAACAATATAGTAGGTATATGGTATATGCATATCGTTGAGAAAATATGGCCCTCTAATTCTTGATAGTGATACAGTACACCAGAGACGTATTATTTAGGAATGTAAGAGAAAGGTCCTTTCATAGATTTCCCACGGATTTTTGCTATCCCAATAAGGAAAATTTAACGGGTTTCTCATTTCTTAACTCCAAAAAAACGTTGACAAAACTCAATACGACATTGTTCATCATGATTAGTTAAATTCTGTACAACTGTAATTTTGTATGGATGAAAATTACATTTTATGCAACATTCCTCGAGTACTTGTTGCAGATAGATTTAACTCTGTTGCGGGCCGTCGAACTGATCGATTTGCGTAGAATTAATTTTCACACCCGTTTTTTATTTTCTGGATTGCATGCAGATCGAGCACTTCCGGTTGATTTTCATCTCTCAACTGAGTCATTATTTCGCCATTTCCTCACCCAGTACGAAATAACACATCGAGCCGGAGGAGCATCACGTAAATGGAGACGAAATAAACGTTGAGTTTGAATGATAGAATTAAATTTGACAAAGTTTTCGGCACAAAATAATCGTTGCTGTATATTCCAACGCAACATTTTGCAAACTGTCAAAACATTTTCAGAGCCTCTTCTTTCTATCTTGTAATCAATAATTTATCGATTGATATAATATATGTATTGTTATTGTCTATTAAAATGATCAAATCATTTTGGCTCCCACTGTATAACGCACGTTGTCTTCAGGGCCCGATTATGAAATAATAACAAGGTTTTCTACAATCACTGACTATATAACTAAGGAATATCGTTTAGATAATCTCACTCATTGGAGCCTTACGACCGTACCCTGTGGCATCTCCTAACAAATTTAGTTTTAATTTAGTTTTGGTGAACGGATTCAAATAACACACTTGTTTGTAATCATTGATAACACATTATTATGCCGTAATAAATTTATAAGAGAAAATAGGAAGTGAATTGGCAAACATAAATAATAATAATAAATATTTTTAATGCCCCCCCAATGGGGACCTGTCTTTTATAACAGTTCAAAGTACTCGATTCACTCACATGTGTTCTGATAATACAAGTGTGATAAAGACATAAACTTTGACCTCTAGTATTAATAATTTATTGTTTATAAAAATTATATATCGCTACTACGTACTTGCGTTAAGTCGGTATAAAAATAAATAATATTCAAGATACCAAAAATACCATACAAATGCAAATGAATGAGTTAGATAAGCCCGAAATGAATTTAATGTTTTTCAATGAAATATAGTGAAAAGTGTTTTGATGGTAAAATACCGTGTGTCCCAAATTCGATGCTGACCATTGCAATCTCGGAAACCATAAGAGCTAAATGGAATAAGTTTTAGCAAATTTTATGCTGATGCCAATCTGTTAAGAAATCACGACTAACTGACACCGTTTTTGGGATTTTCCAAAAAACGAAAATTTTGTGATTTCTCTTTTTGGCTGTAGCTAAGTAGTCCTTGGCAAGATAGGCTTTAGACTTTTACATTATTAGGATACTATTTGGAGACTAATATTTTGCTGTAGAAACGATTGTTCGATATTCTTTTGTTTTCGAGATATCCGAGGCAACTCGTTTTTCCAATTACGCTTAAAAACAGCTTTCAAATGATGTATCACATGCCGTGGAAAAATTGTTTTTCAAGGAAGAAAAGTTATCCATTGCTTAACAAACCAAAATAGTAGGCCTATTTTGATTAAAAGTGGAAAAATTGTAGAAAGCAAGAAGTATTCGAGTTGTTGTGTATTATTGTATTTTACTGGTGAATGTGCTTACTAGCTGTAAAATAATTTTTGTAAAAAAATGTGCTAGGGTGATGCCTTTGAAAAGAAGCACCGCCTGTCAGTAAAACGTGACAAGAAAGCGATGAAAATATCGCCTGGGTGTTTTCTTCCATTTTCCAAGGCGTAAAACAGGCCCCAGCCAATTTATTAAATATTTGTAAAATCCATTTTTGCTAAAACACGAGGTATAACTTTGGCAACAGGGAAGTTATTTCTAAACATTAATAGAATTGAAGATAATAAGCATAGGGAAAATTGTTGGTTTCCTCGATTTGTTTCCTCTCACAGCTGTTATTGTGTATAAAGCATAGTAAGTTTGTTTTGTGATACAATGGCTAATCTAAAGCCGGTCAGTTTTAAAAAATTGACAGACGTCGCGTCGGTGAGAGGCATGGTGTAACTTACAAAGACCTACCACTTGTTTCATGTCCATTAACAGTTGTTTATGTTTATTGTCTTGTTATGAATGACATTACTTTTTTCAGTTACGTGTATATACACTCGGGAGCACGAAATTTTTTACGTCTATAATACATAATTGTAAATTGGGTTTTTGGCATGTCATAATAATTAATTGAGCGTGTCAAGTGGAAACGACTCGAATGTTTTCTCAAACTCAAAAAGCCAGAGCAATTGCAAACATTTAAGGTGAATGGTCTTATAGTGCCGCAGCACGTGTCTAAATGTAAGCAAACCTTGTATTGCTTATTTTAAAAAACGCTGGGATGAACCTCAAAAGGGCTCCAGAATCTGGTGGAAGGGTATAGCAGGGTTTTGTACGGTAGAATTTTCCTTTAGTTAATCATTATGGACAATTCTTTTGATACGGCAATCAAAGCAAAAAAGGAAACTCAATTTCCAGGATCAATTTGGTCGGCTTGTAGAGGACTCAAAAAATGTAGACATAAGTAGAGTAGCGGAGAAAAAAAAAACCTTCATAGGCTGAATTGAATAAATAAGAGGCAACTGAAATTTGCATAAAAATACACAAACGGGGACGACGAGTTTTGGAGTTCCTAGTATCCACATGTGAAAAAAGATTCAAACTTAACATGATGGCAAAATGTGGATATCCACATTGGCGTATATATATATATATATATATATATATATATATATATATATATATATATATATATATATATATATATATATATATATATATATATATATATATATATATTGCAGATTTCAAGAGGAATATGTTCAACAGGACAGATCCAGTGGAAGATTTTCGGTAAATGTTTGGGTTTGTTGGATAAGTGTTGATGGACCTCTGGGCTGGGGGTATGCTTCAGACTAGAAGAACGGCTGACTGTAAACGTCTACCAAAATATTATACAAGAAAGAATGCTACCATCAGTCACTGCACGATTCCCACAACAGATTTTTTTATACCAGCACGATAACTGCCCAGCCCATACTGTTAGAATTATTAGGAGTTGGGTAGAACCGAATTATATTAATGGAATGTCTTGGCCGACGAAGAGCCTTGATCTTAATTCGATAGAGGATATTTGGGATTATTTGTGAAAAAAAAACATACTCCCAAAACTTCAATCCTGAAAATTAAAATGAACTCTGGAAGTCTCATGAGGAATCGCTTATAGAAAGTGATAATTAATGGTTTATCATCAGTAGGTCATTGATTTGATATTTTTTAGTTTTACATTCAATAAAATCATCTTTTAATGAACATATTTTCTTTCGAAAATAATGAGGAAAAATTAGATATACTGTTCATGACTGTTCTGCCGCGTCGTAGAGAAGGTACCGAGTTTTCACCACCAAAAATAAATAGACGATAGATATGTATAATTGTACAGAATTTCGTGCTCCTGCATGTATATCCGAATGCTGAAAAATTCGCCTCCGCACCTGGCCTATCAGAATGCGTTTAAATTATACGCTTTTTTATCAGCACAAGGAACCTAATATTTCACGATACGTCTGAAACATTTTTAACTCTACACCCATTTCACTTAACTACCCGTATAAATTGAAAGATCTACGTCTTGCGTGGAATTAAAGTACATATATAAGACTCGTAGAGACATAAAAAAGTTAAACGTCGCCTTCAGTTCACAATGGCCCTCTATGGAGAGGGGCGGGGCGCGGCGAGCAAGGTTTTTCATTACGATTTATCCATTTCTCTCATTGAACCGTTCTGCATTGAATAGCTGAGAGTCGGGGCGGTGAGGCGGTCTCCCTTTTGTCGAGGCTTTCGAAAGATTTGCAGGAACTTTTATATGATGCAGGCCGGATTTATGTCCTCTTTATTACTCGAAAGCAGTCCACGCCCATAGTCGATGATCGAGGCAGCCAGGGACGGATTTAATTGGTATCAGGAAACCTGTCATTGAAATAATATTTCGAATAGAAAGTAGTTTTTATATCACGATTCATTCTGCCGATAATAGGGAAGTAGTGGATAGTTTTTTTTTATGTAAATCACTTCTTCATAAAAATAATCGACCCTTATTTTTATTTCATTATTTTTTTAATAATGTTTTATTCCGACCTAAAAAAATTTACTCGATTTAAACGATCATAAATAAATTGTTCTGATGACTTTGTTGATTGTGACAGCACACGATAATGTCCACGTATGAAGACAATAAAGTACATGTCATATTTCTTAACGTATCTTAAATTTAGGGAGTTTCTTTCGAGTTCATTTTATGAAAATCATTTTTAGCCTAACTAAGAAAAGGTCCTCTTGTGTCTTGATAAAAATACGTCCAAATCGATAAATACAAGAAGAAAAAAATATATACTGCAAATGGTAGTATCGATTAATAATTCTAAATGCCCCCCAAAGAGAAAATTAAGACGATTAAGATCTGGTAATCGAGGAGGCCATCTCTCGACATACCAGGCAGTTCCTCTTCCAGACAAATCTGATATGATTCGCAGGTGTCGCAAAGGAAAGAAAAGGGCTCAATGAGAAAACCACCAACAGCATCGGCCCATACATTCACCGAAAACTGATACTGAGCATTTTTGCCTAGTCTTTCATGTGGGTTCTCTTCGGCACATACATTGTTATGCAAATTCAAGATCAAATTTTACGAAAAGAAAACCTTTAGATTGAAATGTAATTATTTTTCTAAAATAACTCGAAGAATCACTCTCAGAATTATTCATACATACACTCTGTATATTTTTTCGACAATTTTGGACTTTTAATAAACTGTGTTGCAGTACGCTGTTTTTATTAGCATTTTTAAACTGTTTATGGCCCTCCCTTCTAATAATTCTTTTCCCAAGTCTCATTGAGAAAACAGCGAATCCAACGGAGTGTTAACAGTACGATCGGGAATAAAACCATAGATTACTTTAACCGTCTTCTTTAGTGGGCTAAGAGACAAGTCTGTAAAAAATAACGACGCATCAAGAAATACATTCGGGCCCTTGCTGAAAACAAAGCATCGTTTAAAAAGGGGCCATAACGATTCAAAGTCACATTCATGCTTTTTTTGTATCTGTCTATTTTATAGGCAAAGTCATAATCGTAAATTCAAAATTTCACCCGCTGTATATAGGTTTCCGTAAGGCGTCTCCTATGATGAGGAATAGCGTTTTAAGCACCCATAAAAAAGCCCCCATTTAGTATAAACTTTTCCTGATAATACAAAGCCGTCAACGCAGAGACGGAATTGCTCAGAATTTTTCTGATTTGTCCTTTCGGAAATTTTCTAATTTATTTAAAAAAGCATTTATTTATCTACGAAAAAAGTAGGCCTAAGCATGACAACGTCACGTTTCTACCTTAATCCTCTCGTTATCACAAATAAATTTGAAAGAATACTTAAACGGTTTTATTGAAATGTTGTAAACAAAACACTCTTATCATTAATTAAATATGACTCACATTTGTACTTATTAAACATTCGACTGCACTTATAAACAGAACACCGGTTACTGTCGGCCATCTTCCAAAAGCTTCACAGTTGAGAGCATCTCGCGAAGAGCACGGGCACAGTAGCAGAAACATCACGTAAGCAGTCTCTACTGTGATACGGGCAACTACAAAACATGCGGGCATGGAGGCATCATCTGCGCCACCCGGCAGGATTTAGAACTAACTAATTCTATGTTTTGTTATAACAAGGTAATGTCATAAATTAATAACATTGTTTTAATAAAACATGTATTTTTATTATAGTACACGTATCCAAAAATTACATATTTCCTTCTGCTGGTTCATTTGATCCATCAGTCGTGCTTTCAAAAATAATGGCTGCTTACCTAATTGTTACTTATGGAAAGAATCTTATTATAACTATTCTTTGAGCATTTTCACATGTTTGTAACTCTTTTTACTAATAACATACCTGTTATTGGCGTTAAGCTCTTCAATTTTTTTGGGAATTGTTGGCGTAAACCTTCTTTACCGTGTAGCGCCAAAGAGGTCAAGAGGTGTTAGATCTCAAGTTTCGGTGCCTCGTTGATATCGCCCCGTCAAGAGATAACACGATCAGGGAACTTCGAAAGCAATAAAGTGATTGTTTCATTCGGCGTGTGACAATTGGCGTCGGTTTATTGAAATCACATGTCATTTACGTCCATACTATTAGTTTGTTCCAGCAGCAGTCAGAAATGGTTTCAAACTGTCCTCGACAAGCTCAAAACGAAATTGGCGTTCCAGCAGACAATTATCGGGGATTCTGACTACTAAATACTATTCACTTTAACTTTGCAATGATGTGTTGGACTTAAGTGAGTGAAATATCCAACTACGACCGATGCTTATGAAATAAGATAAACATGAAAATGAACCGCTATAGGAACTTTGTACTTGTGTACATCTGTCTGTTGTCTGCACCAAGAATCAGCGCGCATTTTTTTTCTATCCTAACACTGCAAAGGTGAAATGAATAGAGTATAATTCAGTGTTGCGGCATGTCAGCTGATTAGTTTCAAACCGAGGTCAAACGGTTTGAAGAATTCTCGGATTATCCGTGGATTTTAGCCTGGTCATGCGCGGTTCAAATATAAAATGTCATTTAAAATTATTTAAATTATAAACGTATTTGTGAATATAAAATTTTGGGGTAGCTCTGGTTTGCATAGAAATAATTCGCGCCATCTTTAAAACTATTATTTTGGGAAATTTAAACACACATGATTCAAAATGATTGCAAAAACAGAGCTATGTTATTTATAACTTTCAATCAAATGTCATGCGGCGAATCAAGAAAGTGCGAAAATGCAGAAGAGAGGTAAAAATTTCGTTCCAGCAGTATAAATTGCCAACTAATTCCCGACTAATTGATGTTTAGACATGCGCAATCAAAATTTTCATCAGACCGTTCGTGATTTTCTGCTGGAACAAACTTATTGAATTCGAACCATAAAAAGTGTCTTATCATGTTACGATAACATTCACCTTACAACGTAACTGCATCGCCAGCATCATATTTAAAGAAGTATGGCCTGCAGCCCATAAACCGCTCCAAACTGCGATTCGGAATGGATGCGTTGATTGTTGTACTACTATATCTGCGTTTTCTGCATGCCAGATTCGGCAATTTTGTTTGTTTTTTTGTAACTGAACCTATTAAGAACTTTAAGTTCATTCTCGCGGCGACAGTACTAATAATAACTTTTTCTGGCGTATTTTTAGTTTCGAAAAGTTGTATTTCAAAAATTCCAGCAAACATTTTGATTTAATTTGACGTCGAGACTACCTAAATTATGTATAATAAATTTAGCTGCAAAATTAACCATACCGGGTGTAACAGGATCATGGTACACCCCCTTTTCTCCTTTAGTTTTGAGGATAATTGATTGAAATTTGAGATATCTTATATACATAATAAGCAGCACTTTTTGACATACAAGTGATTTTTCTTTCACTTCCGGTTTCCCCGGAAGTGACACTAACTTTCGATTTTTAAATGGAAGACCCTGTATATTATTGCATTTTTGAATTCTGCATAATTTTCTGAATCCACCGATACCAAATAAGTGACATTTCAAAAGTCAATATTCCGATTTATTCTAAATGACCCGTGTAATGCTAGAAAAATCAAAATCCCGTCAAAAATACTAAATTACGTGATTTATGAGCAAATAAAATTCATTAAAATGGTTTTGGGGGAAAACTCAATTTTTTTCAAATGGAACCATATTGGTACCGTGGTACCATTTATTAGTACTATTAATAAGGCATTTATTCACATGTATTAAAATGTGCGATAAATACAAGCAAAATTACAGCTAAAAGAAAATACAATTTTGTTCTAATTACCTTGTTATACATAAGGTGGCTTTGGAATACAAAAAATGAACACAAAACATTACAACAGTTGTTCAAAATGCTGTCCATTAACGTCAATGCACTTCTGAACTCGCATAGCTGTTTCTCGAAGAACGTTCGGCAATTGCTGGGCCGTTATGCTATTAATTGCGCGTCTTACTCATAGTTCCAGATCTTCATGGGTTGTAACGCCGGTTGCGTAGACAATATTGTTTAAATGACCCCAAACAAAGAAATCAAGGGGTGTTATATCAGGTGACCTTGGAGGCCACCTCACAGGATCAATCGTCGAAATTACGTTTTCTTCGAATCTCCGTTGAAGGTTAATCAATTACTATCCTTGAATTATGGGGAGGAACGCCATCTTGTTGGAAATACATTTCCTGTGGTAAATGGAAAGGTAATTCAGCTAAACTTCTCAATTTCATTTTGCAGAAATCCCAAGTATCTGACACCAGTCAGGGGTCCTTCAAATATTATTGGACCAATGATTCTACTGTCGATTATTCCAGCCAAACATTGAAACAGAACCGCACTTGAAAGTTACCCTCCCGTAATAAATTTTAATTTTCTTGTGACCAATATTTTGTATTTTGTCGGTTAAATAATCCCAAATTTGTAAACCTAGATTCGTCCGAAAATAAAATCATAAAAAATTATTGTTTGGCTGCACGTTATTCTGCAAAATCCAATTGCAATATTCCATCCTACATTCGTAACCATTTTCGTTCAAGTGCTGGTGCAATTCGTATTTAAAAGATTTATAGTGGTATTTGGGCAAAATTCGGCTTACTGTTTGGTGACTGATTTCCAATTCAAATCCAATTTGCCTTAAAGAAACAGTCTTATTAACTTTTACTCGATCCAAAACATTAATTTCCGTTCCTTCGTCAAGAATGATATTTTCTTCGGGATCATTGTTGGGCTCACTGCGGAATTGATTTTCAAGCCGATTAAAATAATTTCTCGCTGGACATTGTCTATCAGGATATCGTTCGGCATATAGGTGTCTAGCCGCAACGGCATTTTTTCTACATTTCCTATAAATAATTAACATGTCAACTTTTTCATCTCTTGTATAAATTTGCGGCATTTTGAACACAATTAACAAGAATTTTAAACAATTTTTAAACACAATAAAAACACTGGTAAACCAACAAATGTTTGACAAGCTACATATTTCATTGTTTTCAAAGCCACCTTAACTAGTTACTTCTTAACATTTAATTAGAACAAAATTGTATATTCTTATTTTCTTTTAGCTGTAATTTTATTTGTATTTATCGCACATTTTAATGCGACATATGAATAAATTCCTTATTAATAGTACTAATAAATGGTACCTCGGTACCAATATGGTTCCATTTGAAAAAATTTAGTTTGGCCCCAAAACAATTTTGATGAACTTTATTTGCTCATAAATCACGTAATTTAGTATTTTTGACTGGATTTCGATTTTTCTAGCATTACACTGGTCATTTAGAATAAATCGGAACCGTCATGGCACACTTAAAAGGAGAACTAAAAATTATATTATAAAAAATATTGACGATAATGTCACTTATTTGGTATCGATTTTTCCCCATATTTGTCGTTTTTTTCATGTTTTATTGGTATTTCCATGCTAATGGAATTCCACCAAAACACCTACTACTTCTAGGTACCTAACACTAAGAAGGATTAGATTATTCGATAGAATTCATAGCATATAAAGTACACGAATAATGAAATAAATAAATTAAAAACATGTTTTGACTTACCACAATATTCCTTTACAAATCAACCTTTCATTCGGGCATCAAATCAATTCATCCTTCGAAAAGTTGTACAAAGGTAATTTTTTGAATAAAATATTTTTAAAATTAAATTGAAAAATATTGATAGGCTGAGTTGACGTACGCATACTGCATACGTCCGTATTCATTTTGACAAGCCTTTTATGTACTTCTGTAAAGAATAATTCTGTTGGCTTTTCTCAAGCAACATTTATTTGATGCGCACCATTATTCCAGAATATTTCAACGTTAAATAACTCGGCTTTAAATTACGTCATATGTGGAACGAAGTTTTATCCAGGCTCTATCTGTTATAACCAAACAATCGATTAATTCTCCCCCTTTTCATTGTCCGTCAAGACTACCACAATACCCATCACGTTGCTGCACTGCGACCCGACAGGGCTCGATCATCCCTTTGATAAATTACCCCGTCGAGACGAGTTTTCAGTCGTCAGGGGGAGCAGCTAACCCCTTTCCATTGTAACTTCGCCCTTTCCTCACTTTCTGACCTTCTAGCATATAGATGCGATGTTGTGTGTTGTTTTTTTGTGGAAAGACACCACGATGACCTACATCTGCACCCTTTTTTTTAATTCAAAGACCGGCTGCTTTTTTTCTTGTTGTTAATTTCGTTAATAGCACTTAAAACGATTGCTTTGTTGGGTGAACAGTTTTTTGTGGGCCCGCACGCACAAGACACGTGGTTGAAAAAGCTGGCGGGGTCTGTGCTTGTATATTTTGGTAAATAGATGCCCTTTGTGTATTGTCTAGTTGTCGGGATATGCCAAGAGTTTAATCTATTAATGGGAACTTCACTTGTCGTGCCTGTTGTGATTAATCACGTCGTGATTTTGACAATATTGTTTTTGTAGCATTATATTTCTGAGCGTTCAAAGATTAACAAACCATGCAATGATTTTGTGCAGTTTTCGAGTAAAATTGTGTTTTGTTTATATTGTTTTGAGAATTTTAGATAATGTACTACTATACTATTATGTAAATAACGTAGTTCACACTACTGTTTTTATATTATTAATAGCACCCTATTAACTGAAAAAAATGTCCAACATTTTTGTGTGAACACAATAGACCTTACCCTCACTTAATTGCACAAAATGAATTGAATGATTTGGTACGTTACTTGGGGCTGTCAAAGCAATGAGCAGAACTTCTTGGTTCCTGACCTAAGCAGTGGAACTTACTGCTAAAGAAACAAAGATTACGACTTTTAGAAAAAGAAATCAGTGGCGGTTCGTGGATCAAGAGAGAGGGAGGTCAATTAGAAAACTACTGTATTACCTACCTTTTAAAGCGATTTAAATTCCAAGTCGATCCTCCGGTCTTTTGAGATGCAAAGTGGTCAATTACTTTTTCATTAAAGTCTTTTATCTTCTTTATTAATGCCCTTTCTATGGTAAGCATAGCTAACTAAAGAAGATAACCTTTCCTGACCCATGGTATTTCTTAAAAATGTCTTTATTCTTTTTAAGGTGGAAAAACAACGTTCACTTTCGACGGTAGTCATAGGGAGAGTACACCAGATTTTTAACAGTTTGACACTTTCAGAAAAAGTATTACACAAATTATTGTTAATAAAAAGCTGTAACAAAGCAACTGCACCTTCACTATTGGAAAAATCTTCTCGGCTATATAATACTTCTAATTCAGTTTTAAGTTTCAAATGATTTATGACTGGATACTCCGTTTTAACTAATTTAAACATATCTTGAGGATCTCTTCTTTTATAATCTTTAAATCGATCTGCGTGAAATAACTGAGACACTGCTAAAAGATTACTGAGGCCAAACCTGTTTTTGATCTTAGATGTAATTATATCACAAACTTCCAATGAAATTCTCCTTTTTGATTCTTCCGTTTTACATCTCTGGGCAGACTGCATGGATGTCTCCTCCAAATAGTTATTCAAAATTTTATTTCTGATGTCTTCAATTTTACTATTAAAAACTCCAATACACTTATTTACTGTTATGACATCGATATTACATTTTTGTAATTGATTGAACAATATATCACAATGAGGCATAAATAAATGAAAAAAATTTAACCAGTAAAGAAAATGTTCATTTTGTGAGTAGTTTTTTAAACCAATAGCTTGGTTTAGAGTATTGTTTTCTGATTCATTATCAATGATTTTTTCTAAACAATCTAATAATTCTGTTCGATAGGTATAAACAGTCTCTATGCACTTTGTATTAAAATTCCATCGTGTTGGAGCCGCTTTAGGTAATCTCAACAACATTATCTAACACGGCTGTTCTTTTTTTGGCGATTTTCCAAATGAGGAAAAGCTATGTAAATTAGCAAAAAAAATTGTTATGCTTTTATCCTGACTTGATGCTTTTTGTAAAATTAAATTTAGTTGATAAGCGTAACAATGAATAAAATTTGCTGAAGGATAACTTTTTTTTAATTTTGGCTTGTACACCTCCAAAAGCACCACTCATTAATGATGCTCCATCGTAACTTTGTGCCATCAATTTTTCAGAACTTTCATTAATTTTCAGACATTCTAACTCTTTTAAAATTACATCTGTCAAATGCTGCGATGTCGTTCCTTGAGGCTGAATAAATTTCCAAAATCTCTCACATACAGCAGCGTCTAAAACGTATCTAAACACAAAAACTACTTGTACTTTATTGGAACTATCTATTATTTTATTTAAAATATATCTATTTTTAGAAACATTTTCGTTGTAAGCTTTTAAACTTTTTCTATAGGCACTGTCTAACTGCATTCTAATATCAACTGTACCAAGTGTTGCTAGACTACAGTTTTTCATATGACTTGATGCGAGCGAATGTTTCTGTACTTTTATTTTTAAATGTTTCAAGTCAGTTACACCTATTTTGGACCATATAGGATCAGGATCATCACCAAATAACAGGCATGGGAAACAAGAAAATGCATTTTTTTATCTCGCATCCGCAAATCCACTCGGATTAATTGTACATTGAATTTCGAAAATACCTATTAACTTATTTTTCCTTATCAAGAGATGTTTGCTTTATCGTCATATTAGGTTTTGGACGGCCACCACCTTTGAATATCACTCCGTCTTCATAACCCAACTTATGTCCATCTTTCAGTTCTACTATATTTTGTACAACACTCGTATTTAATAGTAAACACCAAAAACACTGTTTTACTTAATTTCACGACAAGTAGAGATTTACTAATAAAATGTTCAACAATAAAAACATTAAAAACAACGCGACAGAATTTACCCACCAACGCGTACCTACTAAGCATTAAGACTGCTCTACTAGCGAACTTCGTGCGTTCCCGTTTCCTTAAAATGTGTCAGGGACATTGTCCCCGCCAGTGTTTTCTGTCTCTTTTTGCTTTCTAACGATTCGCGCATAAGTCTATTTCACTTTTAATTCGTTGTAAATTCGGTCCGTAGCTAGCTTTGAGGACAAGTTGTGGATTGACCCAAGATTTTTAAATTCTATAAATGAATAATGTAATGAATATGAATGTAGAGACTCGATATTTGAATAGTATTGTGCATAGAATGAACTAGAAACTTTAATATATTATTAATATTTAAAACCATCTATATCAATTGCTCATTCAGTAACAATGAAAGAGGATTATGACAGTATGAACGAGTACCATTTTAAATAAAATTACAAACAAAAAAATAATTGCTATTTTACCTCCTACATATATATTTTATTTTTTCTTATGAATATTAAACTTTTTATAAAACGAAAGGCTTTGGTTATTCAACAAATACCAACAAAAAAATTTCACTTACTGTCAAAAATTATATTTTAAAATAGTTATTTTTAATTAAATATAAAGGACGGCAAAAATTATGTATGCCCAGAGCGGCGAAATAGCTAGATTTGACAAGAATACATGGGATGTTCGATTTAAAAAAAAGGTAGCTCTACCTTATATCTTTTTGATACGATTTTAAATTATATTTTTGTAAGCATATTCTTATGGTTCATAAGATATCCTAAATCTTTATTTTATAATTTGTTTCCGTATTATCTTCAAAAATAAAGTTTTCCATAGCACAAAATATGAAGAAACGCCCTGTATAATATTATTTTGAACACTTATACTGGATAATGCACGTGTCACTATTACTTCCACAGTGTGTGCTGTAGTTTGTTGTATTCATTTACTGGCTGTTTCGTACGTCCTCAATAATATCACCCAAAACATATTTATACACACTTGGTAAATAGCTGGCCACCCTGCACCAGTAATTTAAGGTGACAGTTAGTAGTTGCTGGTCCAAAAAAAACACATCGACTCGTTTTGGTCCCGGAGAATAATCTGAATATGATTCACGTATACAGTCATCCAAGGAAATTTTACGTTGCGAAAAACAACTAATAATAATCCATACACATTGTGAACTTTTCAGGTGTACCTTCGGACATACCTATAGTAATAACTATAAATATTAAAAACGCCCTAGTGAAAATGTCGATATACAAGCTCGCTCGATATATTGATACATTTTCCCTCTGCGACATTTAATATAAAACCTCATTGTACACAACCATGTTGAAATATAGTACAGTCGCTATGTACAGGGTTGGTTTTATTAATGTCAGTCCCCCATTTTTATTTTTGGCCGATTCAAAAAATTGGTCTTACATGGTTTTCTAGGTCTGTAGATTTCACTCATGCTAACAGATTGGCAGTATCGTTGTAAATATACAGAGTACACAAAAAGTGCGTTTATTTTATACATATTCTGACAAATGTCGATTCCTCGAGTCATTCTGATAACAAATATATACACATATTGTATAATTTTATTGATTTACTAGTTTTTGTGTTATGCTTCAAAAACAATAGAAATTTTATGTTAACAGCAAGAATAGCAATATTCAAAGTAGGCTGCGAGAACAAATGAAAATATTGTTAAATGACATTACTTCTGCACATCGATAGTTAGTTAATTATATTTTATAAAGAGATTTTAATTAGTTCTTTAACGCAATGTATTATTCCATTGAAGAAAGATGTATTATCGAGGAAATTTATATATTTTGTCATAAAAATATGACAGAATCTAGAAGAGAATTTATCAGAAGATTTCCAGATGAAGCACCACCTACAAAAATTACGTTCAAGCAAATTTATAATATATCTCTTTGGAGAATTCTAGTAGAAAAAAATAAGACGGTTTTAACGGAAGAGTGCAAGTTAGAAGTTTTATTAAAATTTATAGAGGAACCCCGCTCGACGATGTCTGTAGCCAAAGAATTAAACATTTCTCAATCAAGCGTTATGAAGATTAGGAAAAAATGTGATTACAAGCCTAATTACAACCCATACCACATACTCTCTCTGCAACATTTGAATGAAAATAATTTTCGAAGTAGAAGATTATTCTTGAAGAAATGATTAACAGAACGAATGAAAACGAAAATTTTTTAGAAAACATTTTTTTGGACGGATGAATCATCTTTCTGTACGTCTGGCATATTTAATAGACAAAGTACGCATCATTGGGCAACACAAAACACACGTCGTGGCACAAGTGGAAAAGCAAGGGCGTAGAACTGTGAATTGTTGGTGTGGAATTCATAAATTTAAGATTATTGGTCTTTTCTTTATTGGTGAAAGATTAACAAGCCAGACTTACCTGAACATTCTACAAACTAATATTGAGGACTATTTAGATGAGTTACCACTCTTAGATATATTAAGGGTTTGTTGACATCAACATGGTGCCCCACCTTATAGTATTCGAGAGGTGACAGATTTTTTAAATGATGAATATCGTCTCCGGATAGGAAAACATCTTATTCGCTGGCCCGCACGGAGTCCAGAGTTGAATCCCCTAGATTATTTTCTTTGGGGAACGCTCAAAGAAAAAATTTATAGTGACCCAGTGGAAAATATTTAACAACTAAAAAATGGAATTGATAAGGTAAATTTGGATGTAGCACTTTTTCAAAAAATTCGTTCAAACTTTATAAAACGTAATTTGTTATAACAATTAATATATTTGTCCGCATTTTGACTGATAATGTGCCATTTTACTTAATTCAAAATCGTTTATTAAAGTGGCACTTTACCACATAGAAATGTCACTTTACTATATAGTAATGTGTTAATAAAACACAGTTTGACAGAAAATTGTTTATTTAAATATTGGAAACATTTTTATATATATTAAAAGTACAATTATTCAAATTTGAAAATTTAACAACACCAAATTTATTCAGTTCTATTTGTTCTTCCTGAAAATTGTTATGATTCTCCATCTGCATCTCTGAATGATCTTGAGGTGCCACTAACTAGTTGTTGCTGATGAAATATACTTTTTCAAATTTTCAACTTATTGGCGATGCTTTCCTCGATATACTCTTCAGCCACACTAGTTGACTGCCATCCTCCATGCCTTTTAAGTGTTTCAATGTCAGCTCCACTGTCAGCGAGGAAGATGGCAGACGTCCTCCTCAAGCAATGGCCAGTGTAACTGGATGCATCTGGGAGTTTTAAGTATTCTGCAACTTTTTGGGGAATTTTTGCAAAACTGTTGATGCCAGCTGGTTCTATTGTGCACTTACCGTGATTATAGTAAATGAAAAATCTATTGTGTTTTACTTGTTTGGGTCTCAATCGTGAATACTTATGATAAATTTCATATCCGTGGCACTCTTATCCTACGGTAAATACACGTTTCTTTTTGGTTTTGGTATCATGTAAAGTTATAACCAAAATTTTACACGTGTCTTCTATATCGTTTACAGTTAAGCTGCACAAATCTGCACGCCGACATGCTCCATTTAAACCAAATATTAGTATCACTTTAATTAATAAGAACTTATCGTCTGGAGCCTCTTTTAAAAACATAGTAACATTTTCCGTAGTCAAAACTTTTGATTTCTTTGCTTCGTATGTGTCATTTTGACGTTTTAAAAAGGGCAAGCAGCTTTTTGTATTGTGATATATCCACATTTTCGGTTATTTGTACAGTACTTTTCAACATGGAATATGTAGACCATAAACTGGATGCCTTAAGATCTTTTGCCTAAAATAATGAAAGACATTGTATGAAAAACACTAAAATATGTATAAAAAATAGCTTACCTTCTCAAAAAAATACGCTAGCATTACACTTTCATCAGTTGTTCGTGCGTTTTTGTCATCCTCCAATTACAAAATATTTCCTATACCTTCTCGTATTTTTCCTTGGATTTTAAAGGAAGTAAGCTCGAAGACGCTTCTGGAGCGACATTTAAAATGTCTTCAGAACAATTTTCTAAATTGTTTTCAGTAGCAAGACTAATTTTTATAATTAATATGTAACTTAAACTCAATTCGACTCACAAAAATGAAACTTGTTAATTGTTGTTATGTAAATAAACAAAGCCATGTCAAGTTACTAGGTTACGGAAATCCTACCCAGGTACCTACTATGAAATTTTTTAAATTTCTAACTTTGTAATGCTTTTATATCTATGATTATTTGCTTATAATTACTAACACAAAATGCGAAAAAATAGTATAAACAAACCACGTAAGAAAAGCAATTTTACTAAACTCATATAGCTTTTAAGTTACTCGCTCGCTGTGCTCGCTCGTACGAAAAAGCTATATTAGTTTAGTAAAATTTTGCTTTTCTAAACTTGTTTAATACACTATTGTTTTGTTTGTTGATCTACTTTAATTCATGATTGTGATATGAGTTATAAAATAACGCTTGCATCAATGTATCCACAATCAACTCAAAATAACACAAAAACTAAGAAACCAATTATTGAATATGTGTATATATTTATTATCAAAATGACTCGAAGAATCGAAATTTGTCAAAATATACAGGGTGCTCTATTTAAAAAAAAACTCACTTTTTTGTGTACCCTGTATATTTAAAACGCTACCACCAATCTCTTACCATTAATAAAACTAACCATGTACATTTGAAATAGCAGTAATTCAGTACCACAATTTTCTTTTTCTAATCGTTGGGGCGGTTAGTGGTAGTTTAAATCTAGATTTTCGTGACTCCACCCCCGTAGCGTCAGGCGCCATCTTGAATTAATGAGTGAATTTGATTTTATTAAATACTCGCTTATTTCAACTTTTGACTAAAGAACTAATCGGAAATTTAATTCTCTACAACTTTGGTCATTAGCATTTTTCGTCTACGACTGATATTTTTCGATTTAAACTGGATAAAAGGTGGTGAAATTAAATTATTGCATTAGCTCGTTTATTTTTAACACACTTTTATTAGCTTCACCTGTATGTTTGCTTGCTTGCTTGTTTACTTGTTTGTTTGTTTGTTTGTTTGTTTATAACCGACTCTTTGGACTCGATTTTGACCCACTTTAAACGGACAGATTTAATTGAAACGTTGTACACTTACGAAGAACCGGTAACAATACAATAATTTGATAAGTTTATATCATTATCCTGATCAGGATCGCCAGTCCTTTCCTCACGCATCCTCTGCGTGAGAGCAAAGGCTTAATATGTAAGTACATGCCGTGATTGTCAGTTACGTCGGTGGTCGAGCGGGTTAAGGCAGTCGACGCGAAACGACGGACTCCTCGGGCGTGAGTTCATATCCCATGGCTGAAATAAAAAAATATTTTTTTTTTCAGAAATATCTGTTGGATCGTAATATGTTATAATATCAGCATCAATAAGCAATATAAATATAGTTTAAAACAACTAAAAAACACGCTTTCATAGCATATCAAACTAAAAAGTGAAAAATAAATATAGTTTAAAAAAACTAAAAAACACGCTTTTAAAGCACATCAAACTAAAAAGTGAAAAATAATTATTAATGTAAACTGAAAACAATAATGAACGAAAAATACTAATATTATTGTGAAAAAAGCGTGGGGCGCTTTGTGCCATATTTTTTCGTATATCGAGCAACCCACGCTTTTTTCACAATTATACTAGTATCTTTCGTTCATTATTGTTTTCAGTTTATATTAATAACTATTTTTCACTTTTTTAGTTTGATGTGCTTTAAAAAGCGTGTTTTTTAGTTTTTTTAAACTATATTTATTACCTTTAACCCAACGATTAGAAAAAGAAAATTGTGGTATCGAATTAATGCAATTTTAGCGATTATTTTTGTACATAGCGGCTGTAGTAGTAGTAGTAGTTTTTATTCGCCGATGAAAACCATATCGTCGAGTGAAGAGCAGAAAGCCATTTATTTGGTATGTATTTTGTGAGTACGCCACGCTTCTGAGGGTTAATGTTCCAAAAACAATGTGTTAAACTGTAAGAATGCTCTATGTAGGCGTAGTAGAATTACTTTGGCACAGTTGCTGCGTCAAACAACAGAGACGTGGGCGTAGGAGACACATAAATTATTAAAAAAACATCTTGTGGAAAGGGGACTAGTTTTTCGAGATGTTTTTGCGAAATTATTGATGAATCGTGGCTTGTATAACAGTAACGTACTATTGCCTGGTGATTTTAATGTTAGAGAACACTCAGATTATGTACTTAATCATGAACCCATAAATCGAATTTCTATTCTAATAATTTCTGCAATTTCTTCGAGTTTGATTAGATTAAATTAGATAGATATATTTATTGACTACTTTATAACAAGTTATTTGTAGCAAGTCAATCAATTTCTAGATCCATTATTACAAAAGTAAATACACCATTTGTCACAGACATGTTAAAAATCATTACCAGTACACAAACACAAACTATTACAAGTATACAATCATTAAGATCAGCTGTCAGCTGACCGCTGGAAATGATATAAAAACAGTTTTCGAGAAGGTAGTTTTCACGTTTCTTTTAAAAGAGGTCTTATCCATTTGTTTAATTTTAAGAGGTAGGAGATTATACAGTTGGATATTCAAAGCATTTTTTGAAGATTTATCGAGTTTGTATTTTGTTGGCCTAATAATATTTCCTGGTCTAGTATTGTTGTTACGAAAATTGGAGTTTATGATGACAATAGATTTGGTACAGTGTGTTTCAATTAACTGATGGTAGATATATAAGGAAGGCATTGACAAAATTCTTAATTTTATAAAGATCGGCTTGCAGTGATCAATAGGTCCTGCATTGCATATTATCCTAATGGCTTTTTTTTGTAATTTAAATACTTTAATTGAATTTGTGGCGTTATCGCATAATATTATACCATATGATAGGTGTGAATGAAATAATGAATAATAAGAACTAATTAAAACTTCAGAGTTGAGAACCTTTTTAAGTTGACGAAGCAAAAAGTTAGAGCTAGAGAGCTTAGAACATAGTTGTTCTATATGATCAGACCAGTTCAGATTACCATCAAGGATAATCCCTAATAAAGTAACGGAATTTCCGATTGGGGTGTTGGGGTAACATTGAGTTTTTTTTTATTTAGTTTTAAATTATTAGCTGCAAACTAGTCTTCAATATTTTTTAAATGATGGCCAAGGTTAAGTTTATTTGAGTTCGAATAATGTAAGGTTGCATCATCTGCAAACAAAACACATTTATCACGAGATAGGTAATAGAATATATCGTTATTGTAGTTAATGAATAACAGCGGCGCAAGCACTGAGCCTTGGGGCACGCCATGTACAATTGATTCTGAGTCCGATTTAATATTATTATGAATAACAAATTGCATTATATTTTCAAGATAAGATTTTATAAGTAAAAAGTGCAGATCTCTTATACCATAATGGTTTAATTTTTCAACTAGCAAATTGTGACTGACACAGTCAAAGGCCTTACTTAGATCACATAGGGTTATAGCCGTATCGTGGCCTTGTTCAAAGCCCTCAACTATGTCATTCACAATTTTTGAAACTGCCTGAACAGTAGAGTGATTTTGACGAAAGCCATATTGACAAGAATGTAAAACGTAATTTTTTTCAAAATACGAGGTTAGTTTGATTAAAATTTCAAATATTTTTTCTAGATAAGGAATAACGGAGATAGGTCGAAAATTGTCAAGCTGCCCTTCTTAAAGATTGGTACTACTCGTGATGATTTAAACGAAACTGGAAAGAGATCCACACTTATACAAGCATCGAACAGTGTTGTAAGAGGGTACGCAATTATATCAGCCGTTTTCTTAAGCAATTGACTATTTATATCGTAACATCGGTAGCCCAAGACTTTTTTTAATGATTTTATAGCACATTTGATGGGTTCAAAGAAAAATAATAGAACAGGAGAAGGGATATTTTTTAACGTATATGTACTTGAGTCATACTTGGGTAAAGTTTTGATAATATTTTCCGCAATAAAGTGGTTGTTAAAGAATCAATAGCACTAACATTGTTTTTATTTCTATTGTTTACATGGTTTCTCTCATAATTTATTAACTTCCAAGAGTCTCAAATTTTGTTCGCCGAGGTTGCTCTATAATTATCATATTTTCACAGATGCCCTAGGTATTGCAGGTTTAATTACAGAATGCAGATTATTAAATTTAGTATTGGCTAATATAAAGAATACTGTGTAGCCTGCACCAGATATATTAATTACTGTAGATCTCCACCCCCCTTTTTTTAATTTCACTAGATTCTTATAGCCACAAACATTTATATAGTAAGTATAAAGCTAACTGTTTTTACAATTTTAAAAGGCCAATCTACTACAATATACTACGGTGGAGTAGAATATACTAGCACTCAGGATATCACCAATGCTTTCTCACAATTTTTTCAAAATTCTTACTCTATACCAAGTTTTGAACCAATTTTTAATCACGTGAATTTCAGTTACGGAATTTCGGCATGGCTTTACAGGTGTAAGATCTACCACAACTAATCTGTTTTTTCTTACTCATTACATAACTACTGCTTTGATGTTATTTACACCGACTTTTCGAAAGCCTTCGATAATCTCGACCATAACATTTTACTAATGAAACTCGCAAAATTTGTTTTTCAGGAAACTTGCAACGATTTTTCAGCACCTATCCCAAAAATAGTTCACTGTTTGTAAAATGTTATGGTCATCAGTCAGCTGGGTTCACAACAACATCAGGAGTCCCTCAAGGCTCTGTATTAGGTTCGCTCTTTTTTAACCAGTTCACTAATGATATTGTTTCTGATATTGATGTCCTCTGTCTTCTATACGCAAATAACCTAAAATTATACAAAACGATTAAGACCGTAAATGACAACTTAATTTTACAAGCAGTGCTTAGTAAGATACATATTTAGTATGTTGCTAACAACTTACCGTTAGATGTTATTAAATGTATTTGTTGGAGTTTCAAAATAATAAAATTGTATTTTAGTTTAAGTTAAAATTGAGCGTACTATAGAAGGTACTTCGTGTGTTCTCGATTTCGTTCGAGTGCGCATGGTACTTACCTCATGTTCACTTATGGTAGAAAAAGTTCGAGTGAGAAAAAAGGCATTGTATAACCAACCGTTATAAGAGTTTTAGCTTCGTTGCAGTATAGTTTTCATCAGTCTCTTGTTTGCTGCAACATCTCATATGTTGTTATGTAATATGTGTTGTGTGTGTTCTAATAAATGTTTGTTAAGTTTATCTACAAGAATTAGTTTCCCTTCCCTCTAAAACACAAACGTGAACAGCACCTCATACACCCTCTACTCAGAATTACAACCCCAAAGATAAGAATAAATCTCTACTTTTAACCAAACAAAAGAAAATTACAGACCATTATTACGAAGTGTATAAACAATAAAAATTTGTGGCTTTCAATTATTATCAGCTACAGTATTTGTGTGACGTATTCTATAAAATAATACCATTTTTAATTATTCCCTAGATAACTCCGCTTTACCTAGATATAATTCAATTCGTGGCTTTGATGTTAAATTTGACACAAAGTTTAGTTTTAATAGTCGCATGTATAATAATACAAATGATTGTTTCAAAATGTTGGGTTTCATATTAAAAAGTTCTCATAATTTTAATAACACTGAACCCCGTATCTCTTATAATAACAAAGATACCAATAGTGGGCCTCGAATTTGGGACAAAATAAGTTGAGCAGAGGCTTCTAGAAGATAATTTTGCAACTGCAGATTTTCAGGTATAGAAATAAACCTTAAGAAACAGCTCGAAGATTTATAAATTCAAAAATTTACAAAACCCTTTTATAAGAAAATTTTGATGAATTAAAAATACCATAATCATCGCAGATTTTTTTTTAGTGGGTCGTGTCACCATATCTAAGTACACAAGGCTGAATGAAAATTCGAGAATTCTTTTACCATTTTATAAGCTTTAACAAAAAAACATATTACAATAATTATTAAATGTAAAAAATACTTCAAATCGATATGCAACAAAAAATACAGTCAGCACTTATTTTTCAGTAATTTGTCGAGTTCCCAAGTTTCTGTACTTAGAGTAGATTCACCCTGTATATTTCAATCAGAATCTAAAAAAAGAAAATATAAGCTAGACAATTCTATGCTGCACCGCTGGCGCACTGGTATATCCGGTTTTTATTAACTCGATGTATAATTTTTTCATTTTTATTTGCCGTTCTCGTTGTAAATACATAAATTACTTCGGTTTTTTCAGCATAGCAAAAAATCGACGCGCCCAGCCTCAGACGTCCACGGCGTCGCCTTCCTCGCCGTCCTAATAGCTGAATTTGTTCAGATTAAGTAAAATTTGTGGGCCGTCTATCCGCCAAGTATTCTGGCGCCAAGCCTGATAAAATGTAATTATAATGTTAACGACGTAATTCGCTAGGAAAATATAAATCATAATCAAAACAGAAAATATTATTTTAATTTTTTTTTATGGTTTCAAGATGTCTGATTTCGTTGCTTTAATGGGAGGATGTGATGTCTACGTGGAGTTCGTGTTATTTATTGTGCATATAATTTGTAAAATTTTCCAAATTTCAGCTAACATAAATCAAGAGACGAATAGTCACTCATGATGCAGTATCGGTGTAAAATGATTGAGGCTAAATTCGGTTTACATGTTGAGTCAAAAAATTGGTCTCATTTTCCATATGTTACACTAAGTATAGCTCTTCTTACAGCGGAATTTGAAAAAATAACTAAAAGGACCAATAAGTGTTTAACTATCGTGTATTGTTGAAGAAGTTTTAAATGTTGAACACGTTATGACGTTTTTGTTTAAAAATGTATGCTTTTTATAAATTAATTCAACAGACGATATAATCTCTGCTAGCAATCAGACCGTTTAAACCTGTTAAACTTGTTAATGCAAACGTATTAGAGTCACACAATTTTAATTTGCTAGAGGTATTCATTTGAACTGAGAAGTCGCAAAATGTTTTTAGATCTTGTATTGAAATATTCACTTGCATTGATGAGAAAACCGCTGCGCAGCTTTTAGATCGCCATCTTTTAGGTGTTTCATATCTGCATATAAATTGTGATTGAATTCGTAGTAATCAGTGTAATTGCCTCCTTCAGTCAATTTCTTGCAGCCAAGCGTTTTTCCTGCTGTAGTTGGTATTAAGCACCATGTATTGGTTTTGTCAAATTTTCTAAATGAAAGGCAGCGTCTTATTTGTAAGTTTTGTTTTTTATTGATTTAATATGTAGATTATGTTCTGAAATACCGTTTTCAGTTGAAAGGAACATATTCTCGTGAAGTAACCTTATTTGTAAATTTTTAATTCGTTTTCCGTTTTTCCAAACTTTACATCCGCAAATCATATCATAGTCTGAAATACATACGTCTCCATTTGAACAGTCAGATTGGGTAGAAAATTTATGAAGAAGTTTTCGGATCGGCAAAAAATTGTATGTGACCATTACAGTAATTGTAAAATCTTTCGTAAATGCACATACGTACAATAGCAAATGTACAGTGTATTTCTAAATTAGATGTAAATCTTTGAACCACCCATTCCTTACTTAAAACAGACGAAACGTTGACACCTAGAAAGTAGTTTTTATGAATTATCCCGTGAATTGGAAAAACCTAGTGTCTATTTAAAATTATAGTGCATAATACTATTATAATTTCCAAAATACATAGTATTTAAACTATTCAAATTTCAACAAACAATTGTTCATTGTGTGAACGTGGCTGTCATCTTAATTATTGTTATTGTCGTATACCTATTTGTTTATATGTTTAGTGTTTTACAAGGAAAACCTATATAAAATAGTCCTGAGGATGTCTTTAAATAAAGACGAAACGTCGACATGTTTTTGAAACTGGTTTGCATCTTTAATTGACCACACCCCAACTATTTACCACATAAAACATTTAAAAAAAAATATTGATTTTTTATAGTTACACCTTTTTGAAAGTTGCAAAGTGAAAAAGGAATCTAAAGTAAAATTTCAAAACGGTGTAATTTAATAAAAAAAGCAATTTTCCGCTTGATTCTGGAAAAAAACCAGCAATATTGAGCGTATAAGAGCGTTTTAAGCGAGAGTGTTAGCAGATCATATGCCAAACACCGCTCAGCGAAAGTAACCGTTCACTGTCATGTTGCTAAGGTAACTGAGGATACTGAGGAATCAGTGCGAAGCTACGTATAATGTTATATACAGTAAGAAAAGTTATCTTGTGTATACGAAAATAGGACTTTTAAAACTTGTCGGTAATTTAAATACGTCATAATTACGTCTGTAGACGTGGAACGGTCGTTTTCAGACTCTTAATTAGTCATTATTGACAGGCGTCGGAATGTATCTCCAAATCGTTTAAAACAATTATTAATAATGTACTTTTATTCTAGTTCCAAAAACTAGTAGTTATGGTGTAATAGTGGTTTCTGTCAAATGTTCAGCGTTCATCTAAATTTGGACATTGCTAAAATCACCCGTCAAAAGTGTAAATTAATAGGTATATCATTTTTCCACATGAAAATATTGCTTCGTTTGCACAAGAGCTGATTCCGCCACTGATATTTGCGAAATGACTAAGATGCGGTCTCTAATAAATGCACAACAAAATACTATGAAATTTTGTTACTCTGCACACTGCAATGCGTAGGGTGTTCACTTTTCTTGTGTCAAATTATCAAAAAACTCTGCACTATAAATGACGCAAGTTCCGCCAACCAAGTGGGTATTATCTGGATATAATTAAAAGCTAAAAAAAGGTTTAATCATCCGCAGATTGTGCCAACTTGGTTGACGAAATTTATGTCGAATATAGTACAGTATTTTGATGTGTGCGGAAACTACCTAACTCCATTTTTATTTCTATTCGCTTTAGACTTGTTTTTAACTTGTAAAATCAATTTGTTTAAAGTAGTCTTTTTCAAACCAAATAATTAACAGTACAAATAAACTATCCTAGCTTAGCACTTGACCTTGGATGCACAATGATCTAAACCACGACCTTTCAATGTAAAGATGTTTGACTCGTCTCTATCCCACACTAGCGATATAGCTTCGATCTCTGCGCCGCCGCCAAAGTGCCAAGCTGGGATTGTTGAGTAGTAATATTAAGCTACTGTGGGTCTTTTTCAGTGTTGCCAATCATTGGGTATTTACCCAAAATTTGGGGAATTCATTACTTTAAATTGGGTAATTTTTAGGAATTTTCGTGTAAATAACCCAATCTTTACAAGATGTTCAGCAATCAGGAACAAAATATTTATTATTTTTGTAAGAACTTTTAAAATGAACGAATTGCATCAGTTCAGATGCGTTGACTGGTACATCAATGAGAGCTACCGCGCTTGAATTCACCACAAGAGGCGCTAGTGTAGGGTAAGGTCCATGTCACTGAACGTTGATGTTTACTATGGCTTTTTAACGCGAGTTTTTAGTAATTTTTATAAAAATTAGCTAAAAAACATTTAACACAATGATGGCAGAGGAGGAAAGTAGTAATTTACCTGCTCAGTCTCAGTAGGGAAATTATTGTACCTATCAGAGGTGTCTTATGTCATTAAAGTTAGGTTATATCAAGAATGAGCATGATGAAAACAACGAACGTACATGATTATTACTTACGATTTTCTATAGTAGACTCCTTTGGTAACGCATAATCGTCAGGATTAAAATGTTCCTTACAAACACACGAATATTTCGAGGAAGTAAAGTTATCCCTGCGAATTGCTACCAACCACTGTTTTAGGCGAGTTTTGTCTCTCGGAAGCATATGTCCGCCTTTAGTTTCCGAACAAAATGGAACTGCACAACACTGAGACATAATTAACAAGTTTTTTATTTACTGGTGTACGAAATAATTATAATAAAACCCTATAAACTTTTTCCGCGCCTAACAATAACTTTTGACAGCGACCTTACTCGCCTGTGGCGCCAACTGGCAAGCCTAAAAACTGTAGCCCTCATTGAACTAAGCTCAATCCATAATTCAAATTGTAACTTAAAACCTAACCTAACATTAAACATAATTATTTTATAAGTAAGGCATGGTAACATTATTAATGAAACAATAATAATTTATATTGTTAGAAAAGCGACGTGTGCTACTTATTTTTATTAAAATTACATCCCTCTTTCGTATTTGGATATGTTTTTATTACAGCCTTTTTATATTTTTTTATTATAGAAATATTTTATATTTATAACCGAAGTAAGTATTATTTTTTGTACCTACTTTTGTATGTTTTCAATAAATTATTTACAAAAAAATGTCTTGTATTATTCGAGTACATTTGTATTTTGTTGCTGTTCATCAAAAATTTCATCGGGGATTTTTAGAGGATTTGAAATTAAACTTTGGGTAATTTTGGGGATTTTTGTTGAATATTCAGTGTAAAAAATGCATTTACGATTGGCAACACTGGTCTTTTTTTAAAAGATTATAGTGCAGTCACACGACAAAGTGTACAGTTACAGTTATACTTTTCCGTTCTTCATGGCACAAATTATACTCCTCTAGTCATTGTCATTACCAACTTTTTTTATTAGATCGTTACGAAACTTTTATACCTTTTTGTCTTCTATTAAATCCTCGGCTCTAAATTGCCGTTACAGTTTTAATGCCCGTCCGCTCGTTTTGTTTTGGAGATTATCGTTCGATTCTACTCTAGTATAATAGCCCGGGATTGTGAGATTGAACCTATGATTTATAGAGGCAGTGCATGCGCTCGTTTTCTGTTTTATTTCTTTATTATAGCCACATTTGATTGCATTGTTGGCTGATTACACGAATCGAATCGATGTGAATGCGGACAGGTGGATTTTGCTGCAAAATAAAGGATAAATAGGTAGCCGAGGCATAAAAAAATATTCGGGTAATTGTAGTAAATTTTTGTTTTTCAAAAGAGAGCTGAAATTATTAAATTAAATGCTATTAATAGAGGCAAGACATTGGGTTCCATAACAGGGACGTACTTAGGATTGTTACTGAATATATTACATAAATTTAATTGGGCGTATAGTTGTTTAAATTTGCTTACTTTCCAAACAGCGCAGCGATACAAAAAATATGCACTATTCTAAATAAAAATGAACATTTATAATCTCAGACAAACAATGACCATAGTATAAACTTAACTAAATTTTTATGGCATGTATCTTTTAATATTTTAAAACCAATATTCGCTAAACGAACTGATGTAAAATAGTAATTAATTTGGTAAATTACCAATTTTCTTATCGTAAATTACCGGGTTAATTTACGGTAAGTAAATTTAAAAAATGAATTACCGTAATTAATATTTGAAAATTATACGCCATCATGCATTCAGTGCAATAATCGGGATGTTCTGTATATTTATTGTTTAAGTTATTCTCTCAATTTCATTAATGTGGTGTTTTGTTGTATAGTTTGTTGTATAACAGTGTGATCTTTGTTATTTTTTTTTTTATTAAAAAATTAGCCAAAAAAATGTATTGTAGTTTTTTAAAATAGTAAAACAGTATAAAATGTCTTGCTAACTATTTTGTGCATCATTGTATTAGAAATTAGGATTAAGGTAAATAAAAACTGTTTATGTTTTTTAATAGAAACAAAATCAATATGTGCTATAAATTAACAAATTGTAATAAAGAAACCAAACAATAAAATGAATGTAAAATATGCCTTTATACCTTCCAAAACATGAATTACTGTAAATAATCGATACTTAATTTACCAAAAACTAATTACGGTAAATTGCCGTCCGAATTATTTCTCTGAGAATTAATTTGGCAGTTAATTATCGGTAATTTACTGCGGTAAATTACCGACAAAAAAATAATTACCTTAATTTAACATCACTGCAAACAATACAGTTTAGAAAGATCCTCACAAACATAGGCTCAGTATAGATCGTTTCAATATTTTAAAATTAATGTTGATAGATATTTATCAATGTTTTCTGCTTGCATCTGGGGTGGAATAGGTAAAACAATATATTGCCAATATAGCATAACAATATTTCAAAATAAATATTTAGTAATTTCGGTCCAATATTTTGTTTTCGATTTCAATTTGCCTGTATTGACTCAATATTAAATTCGTTAGCTAATATTATGTTCTATCTTTTAAGAGCCGGTTTTTCCATCTTCCATTAAATCTGTTTAATAATTAAGTTCTATGGAAACAATTATTGTTACAATTATTAGGGAAAGTTCGGCCCTGAATCTAATGAGTAGATTGGGGGCCCTCGGGCAAAATAATTACTAAGCCCACCAATATAAAAAAGGCAATAAAAATAATGATTCATGCGACTTTTTTCAAAACACTTTTTTTATTTATTAAAATAAATAGAAAAAGTGCTCTCACAAAAAAGAACTATTTACAAATAAACAAATATTCTGTTATTCCCAAATTAGGCAAAAATATGGCACCACCTGACATTTAACTTATAACTCGCATTATGTAGTCTCCGAAATAAAAAAATTTAATTTTGGATGGTTTATTTCGACTTAAGAGGGCTATCGAACCAGTGTTTGTAAGGTAATTTTTCAAAATTTATTTCTTCCATACGGTTTGGTCAAATTACACCAAATTTGGAGGATCAGTAGTTGAAAGTGTACTAGAGGGTACATGATGTACATGTATTTTAATTAATTTTCACTTTATGTAGGGAAAATTTATACTGTAAATATAAGTGAAATTTGAACGTGATTAACTCTTAAATTATTATATCAATCGGTAAAATTCGAGGTAAAATTCATACATCGACGCTTAAGAAACAATACCTCGTATCTCCATTTTTGTCAAAACTCGGTTTAGAATTTTAAATTAATGTCAACTCCTATGTCCAACAGTTCCCAATATCTTGTAGCTCCAAGATTAATATTGATACCAAAAACTCTACTTAAAAACTTAAAAAATACCTCGTATAACCAATAAAATAACTCGTATCTCCATGATCTCCATGATAAAAATAACATATCTATTAATAAGGAAACTTAGTTTTTTTCGTCTCCTGTAAAACTGCTAATTTGGAGATAAGAGGTATTGTTTCTTAAGCGTCGACATGTCTTCTAGAATGAATCTTCATAATTATGCTCAGCAAGTTTCAAACTTTTATTCCGTACTATTTGGTTAAAATGAATTTTCTAAATAAGTATCTTTGTCACTACAAATGGAGCAAGGAAGTGTTACCTCTATCGGGAATCGCACCTCAATGAAGTCGGTGAATAAAACGTCCAGAGAAGGTAGTCAAGAGCAAAATTATTCAGCGGCGCATGTATAAAAACTTTCTAGAGAGTGACACAGCTATGCTTTTTCCCGACTAGGCCCCTTAAATTGTCATCACTTATTTTTTTTGTCAAACATCGGGGGCCCCTGGTTAGTTGCCCATTTTATTATATGGATAATCTGGCCCTGTTGAGTATTTTAATAGTAAACCCATTCGACCAGTTCCGCCATTTTTTAAAGTGTCCACCTGACAGTTGGCAGTTGATGTTGATGTAAAATAAATATAGTTTAAAAAAACTAAAAAACACGCTTTTAAAGCACATCAAACTAAAAAGTGAAAAATAATTATTAATATAAACTGAAAATAATAATGAACGAAAAATACTAGTATTATTGTGAAAAAAGCGTGGGGTGCTTTGTGCAATATTTTTCGTATATCGAGCACCCCACGCTTTTTTCACAATAATACTAGTATTTTTCGTTCATTATTATTTTCAGTTTATATTAATAATTATTTTTCACTTTTTAGTTTGATGTGCTTTAAAAGCGTGTTTTTTAGTTTTTTTTAAACTATATTTATTTTTAACTTTTTAGTTTGATGTGCTATGAAAGCGTGTTTTTTAGTTGTTTTAAACTATATTTATATTGCTTATTGATGCTGATATTATAACATATTACGATCCAACAGATATTTCTGAAAAAAAAAAAAAAAATTTATTTCAGCCGTGAGGTTCGAACTCACGCCGGATGAGTCTGTCGTTTCGCGTCGAGTGCCTTAACCCACTCGACCACCGGGCTAATTAACAATTATGGAATCTACTGACATATTAAGCCTTTGCTTTCACGCAGGGATACGTGAGGAAAGGATTGGCGATCCTGAACAGGATAATGATATAAACTTATCAAATTATTGTATTGTTACCGGTTCTTAATAAGTGTACAAAGTTTCAATTAAATCTGTCCGTTTAAAGTGGGTTAAAATCGAGTCCAAAGAGTCGGTTACAAACAAACATACAAACAAACAAGCAAACATACAAGTGAAGCTAATAAAAGCGTGTTAAAAATTAAATTCAATGATAGTAAACCAATGGTTCGTAAAAGCCTGCAACTGAATGCCTGAATTATATTTCAGTTGTGACGTGGCATTTAAGCGTTTTGCGATATTCCAAAAAAATTCTTAATTCTTAACATTTTTATGTCAAGAAATACTATATTTAAGTACGTATATCACGGCGGCTACAATAAAAACATGGTTTTGGAGATAATATACACATTAACAAACAAATCTAATAATAATATTTATATAAAATGTACATAACAATATTTATGGTTAAACCAATATTAGCACTATTTTTAAATGCGGTTACATCATTTAATATTTTGTTCCTGTGTAAAAATGTAAATACATTATTTTAAACCGGGCGGAATATTAAGATTTATTTTTTTTTACATGAAATATTTATATAAATGTTGTATAGAATCACAAAAATTAACATATCTCAACTAAATTTTCGTCATTTTGAAGAATAGTTTCCCAGCTTTGATTTTTTTTTTTGAAATTTTGATGTCAAAAATTTATATACAAATTTAGTACAGGGCGTTCAACGTATCTGTGTTATTTTGTGATTTTTTGATTGCGTGTTTTACGTTAACGAAACTTCCTGTGTATTTGTGTGTTATGTCAGTTTTTAGCCTGAGGATATTTTTTGATTTTTGCTTCTATCCGCAGTATTTGAGGACAAATGTGTTCCTAATTATCCTCATGGTGATGGCAGACCGAAGAGTACCACAGCCGTCCATTAGTGATTGGACCCCATGGGTTGTATGTCCAAAGTGTCTTCTTAAAAGTACATACTTGCCTGTCCGAACTTCACTCCTCATAGTCGTAGGGGGCTTATGAGGGTACTAGTGTGAATCTTGCAGACAATTGAACGTTAATGTTAGATTCATTAAACGACGAACTCCACGTGAAAGAACAATAGTTGCAGCAACAATTTTGGCAAGTCAGTATTATCAACATTTTAAAACAAACTATTTGAAACAGCCTACGAGAGATAGAAGTACACAGCAGACGTCCGGCGAGACACCCGAGGTGGACCATTGAAGGCGGCGTTTGCAATTCGGTTTGGAACACCAGAATTGAGATAACCAACAATGGGATAGAGTTTTATTTCTGACGACTCCAGATTACGGTCGACTTTTTGTGGTCCCTTCGTAATCGTTTAGGCAGGTAGTACCGATTTTCGTACAGAACTCGTAATTTTAATGACATGGTAACGGCAAATGTGTATTTGGAAAGAGTTTTTCAACCAATTGTATCCGAACGTGATGCTCCTGAATTTATTTTTGTGGATGATAATGTGAGGCCCCATGGGCTCATATCGTAAGTGAATTCATTGATAATGAATGCATCAATCTGCCACCACCTGGCTTATCTTCCGACCTTAACCCCATCGAACAAATTTGGAGTGTTTTTCAAAGGATTTCAGCTCGACAAGATCAGACAACCAATAGATGATTTGTCTAATACTCCTTTGGAGGAATGGGTACAAATCCTTAACGAAAGTATCAACATAAGACAAGTATGTGTTAACGCTGTGCTCTGTGATCAAGAGGAGGCCTTAAACATTGTTTTTTTTATTGAAGCATTAAGTTTGAAACATACTTTAAGTAGTTTATTGTTGGTAATTCAGCTGTATATTTGAATTAAGTTCACTGGCTTATTTTAGATTTCTGAATAATAAATGTGGAAAATAATCTTTTATGAAAATATCTGTGGCCAGCGCATAACTTTCTTATACTAGTTCTGATCTAAAAAAATCATTCTATTTAATTCTTCACTTACCACAATTAAATTTTAATAGCGTACCTTGAAATGTTTCATTAAAATTTCTAAATGATTAATTACCCGCGTCGTTCGGTACTGTCAATTAATAATGCATGTCATATATTTTAATAATTTCTTCTTATTGACATTGACATTTTTGTAACTAAATTAGACATTTCAAATGTCAAACAGCCAAATTTATCCTAACCCATTTTATAAGGTCAAACATGTAAAAAATTTCAATTTACATCAGCTTTATTTATGTAAGTACTTGGAAAATATATTTTATTGGTTTGATATATTAGAAATGATTTATAATCTTTCATCAATGTATAATATATTTTTATTTTATATATGGGTGATTGGCTGAAAAATGGCACATAGCATGTCCTACACTATAACAATGCTATTAATTCAATTAGACAATTAAATATTATTGAGTATGGTGCCTAGCATATATTTCTAATCGTGCCTTAAATAGGTTTATGTCTTTTTGTATATAGAACTTTTTAATTTAGTATTTCATAGCGAAATCATCATTCGCGTGGCCTGTCCTCAGACCTCGTTTAGATATTATTTTTATAAAATAGAACCTTTAACTACAATGTACTCAGATTTATTACACATATAATAATACAAGACATAATGATCATTACTATTCTCCAATTAATTAAAAATATTAATTGAATTTGCTTGTTTTTTAATGTCGTGAAGTTTGTCCCGGTAAGCAGGCGTCATTCGCGTGCCTTCAACATTATACATCCTAGATGGGCTCTGAAATAAATTTCTTCGTTTTTTAGAAAAATGTTAAGACACGACTGGACAAGTTCAGTTGACCCTCATACGTGAAAGGAGGTGGATGCTTTATTTATTGTTTTAAAACCGTTTTGTGTTCTTGTGTAACCTTCTCAGGCGTCATTTTCGTGGTAAGCATTATTTACATCAATAAAATTAATTTTTTATTAAATCTTAATTTGACCAATTGTACACAGTAAAGAGATTAAATCGACATAAAATTTTTTGTAAATTGAACGGTGTTAAATATTTTAATGCAAAAATACGTCTATAATATCATTCTCGTGTCATCATTCTCGTGTTCTTATGGGATCACGAGAATGACACTATTAACACGAGAATGACTGATGATTTATTTTCTTAACTCGATCGACAGTTTCTCATTTCTTTATAGTGTGTATATTTGATATGGCAAATAAAAAAAATGACTCAGAAGAAAAAAAAGGATTAAAAGGGAAAGGGAGCAAGAGCGTAGGAGACAAATAAGAGATGATCCAGTGAGAAGGGAAAGGAAGAAAGAACAAAGCAGGCAAAAGTATTTAAGACAAAAGAGAGAAGGATTGCAGTATAAAAAAAGTATCAGTCAACTGACCCCTAGAGAACAACGCAAGAAGCGAAAGGAATGGAAAATTAATTCAAAGAATTATAGGAATAAAATTAAGGCAACTTTAATGGAAAGAAGACAGATAGAAGAAGATACACCACCGCCTTCTGATGATGATAATTTTGTACCACAATCAAGACTCAAGTTAGAGATAAGAAAAGCTGTAGGAAGTAGGGCATCGGAAAGAAATAAAGTTAGACGTCACAGAGTAAAAAAGGGATTAGAAAAGAAGATTGCTGCTTCTCAAATAAGGACAGGAACATACGTTTTGGTAAATATTCCTAAGGAAAAATACAAGAAACTAAACAAAAACCAATATCGATATGCTGCGATCTGTCAAAGCGATTTAGATGACGATGGAGAGGTTAGAGTCATATTTTTAAAAATCTGTGATAATTGTAATAAACAAGACCAACTTTTCCGTCTTGATGACACTGATATTTCAGATATACAATTTGAAAATATTATGGCGGTACTACCTGAACCAACTCTAGTCCTAAAAGGAAACAGAGTTTTTTATAAATTCGATAAAACCATTCATATTTTTGAAAGTGTTTGAACTTTTCCTGCCGATGTTAAACACTAATTTTTTAGTTTATAGTTTTGATTATATTTCATAGTCAGGAGCTTTTATTTTTATAATAATTTTAATATGTTGAATGTTAATATATTTTGTAAAATTACTTGTCAGTTACAATTATTGCTTTTATATAAAATATATAAGACTGCAACAATTTTCAAGACTGTTCTATACAGCGTTGTATAATGTACACATATTTTATAATATTTTATTATTATCTAGTTTAGGCATGAATCTTAAAGAAGACTTTTTTTTTAAACAAGTTCGTTTTGTATGTTTATTTTATATTTGTAATATTTCTACAAATTTACAATCAATAAATTGATGTGTATAATATTTTCTGTAATTTTTTCATCATTCTCGTGAAGTTTTAGTCATTCACGTGCCCAAATAACATCAAAAATAGCTCATAAATTAACTATCACTTATAAATGAGTACGTTTTTTGGCCACAAATAATAGAATATGACTTACTAATGAGTGAAATGGGATAATTTATCTGTTTACCCTTTTTTTTTTTAAAATTAATCAAATTTGCAGTGTCTCCCTAACTACTAATTGATAGTAATTAATGATTTTTTTGACACCCTAATGTTTCAAACCGTCAAAACAATTTTGAAAAAAATTAAATATGGAGTTAAAATCATGTCTTGAATGTCAACTTTAAAATCTAATAAACTCCATTTTTTTAAATGGTACCCCAAATATTTTTTACACCATTACATTAATCGCTTAATCTCTAGTAAAAAAGTATAAGACACTATATGGCTAAATCAGTTTTATTTTATCTCAAAATATCAATATTTAAAATAACAAAGTTGATGTCAACTTCCGGTATAACTGGAGGTGACAAAAGTTCGAAAATATTTTAGAATGGTGTCTTTTCTGAAAACTGATTCGACCAAAATTTCAAAAGGATATTCCCATTTGGTCCAGAGATACGTCTAGAGAGCAGGTTGAAACTTTCAATTGCAACATTTGTAAATTTTCTGGTCCTTATGATTACAATAGTTAACTTTTATTTTTCTGCTGTAGCAGTTAAATAATAGTTTTTTCTCTGGCTGATGTAAAAGCCCAATATGATATCCATAAATATTATTCTTAATAAAAAAAACTGATTAGTCTTGATACAATTCAGGTTCACTAGTAAAGCATAGAAATAATCATGGATAAATTGCAAATTATATTTACAAATAGCCCTCCACGCATTGCACTTAGTTTATTATAAAACATAATATATTTATTTATAACATGACTCTTTTATGCTTAAAAAAAACATTTCGAACTGCATTTTATACACACATGCTAAAGGATCGCGCTGCTTGATTTATAACAACGCTATATTTCAAAGCCTAGCTCTTAACTCTATCAAAAACAGTTTTGAAGTCATATTTCAACTTCATTAAAAGATGAAGCGTGGAGTCAAAAGACACTCCCTCAATTTTATTTATCTGAATAGCTGCGAGTTGATTTAAGTGTTCGCCGTTCAGGCAGACAACTGCCTCGTCATGGCTAAATTGATGTGTAAGTGTAATTGCTATAAAATGGGAGAGCCAGATCACTTGAAGCCAATTCGTGATTGACTTGAGAGTTTGTATTTTTTTATTATTACCCCCCGTCTAAACACCAACACAGTAACAGTAGCTAAAAAAATTATTCAATTGTGCAATTCTTTCAGATACACCCCTTTACGGTATAGACGCCTGTACAGGGTGTTTCTCTTTTTAAACCCCAAATGTCCAGGGTCATCACGCGAAAATGTCTTATTTTGAAATAACTTTGTTATTTGTGGAAGTTATCAAAAAGGTGGAAAGATTAACTATTTTTTTTTTCGCAGATTCCAAATTTTGATTTTATAAAACAGTTACGCGTCGCGTTTAGGAAATACGAGAATTCACTTTGGTTTTTAAATGAAATACCCTGTATATTTTAAAATGTTTCGATTTTTTCTCATTTTTCTGATTTCAAAAATATCAACGTGTCATGTTATCTCAAAATTTTTTTGAGATATTAGGATTTTGGTATTAAAATATCGTTAATGGTTCTGTTAAATGTAGTTGTCTTTGAAATAAGAATTATCCATGACAGGTACAGAAATGCAACTGTTTTATTTTAAAACGTTTAAGAAAATCATTACCGATATTTTAATACCAAATCCAAATAAGTATCTCAAAAACTTTTTGAGATAACTTGACCTGTATGGTATTTTAGTATTCAGAAAAATGAAGAAAATTAAATTATTTTAAAAGATATAGGATACTCTATTTAAAAAAAAAACAAAGTAAGATGTCATATTTCTTAAATGCGTTGCTTATTTGTTTTTTTTTTATTCAAAATTGGGATTCTGCGAACGAAGGTAGTTACTGAAGGTCTTTACAGCTTTCTGATAACTTCAAAAATAACCAAGTTATTCCAAAAAAGGACATTTTTGAGTGATGACCTTGTACAGGATGGAGTCGTTACAACAGAGAGTTCTATATTAAATGTTTTGTTTAATATCGGCATTCTTTTTTTTTTTTAACTTTATGTCGATTCCATACAGATACGTCTCAGCCAACTTTTTCCATAAAATTAGCGATTGCTGGACTTGGTAAAAGATGAATTTACTTATTGAGATAGTTATTATGTAAAATTGACTGGAAAAATACACTTTGCTTAAAAGTACTTTTAACTAAAGCAGAAAGGGAAAACGACTAACAATATCTACCACAAATTGGGAGGATGCTTGTGTACTCAATAATTATTTTATTATTTTTTCTAGAAGTGCATAAATACGAAGCAAATAAAATTGTCATATTTTTAAAACAACAGAGAAGGTTAGGACGTTAGATTTTTGATTCACGCCGTGATTGTGAAAGACATCAAACGAGGATTTTTTTATGATTTGTGTGTCATGTTCTGTGCATGTAGTTTTCCGATACCTAACAGCCATACATATCTACTAAGTTTATATAATTATGGATTATGAGGACGTATGAAATAAATTGTTGTGGGTGACAGTGGATGAAACAACTGTCTTTCGCTGTAATAAGGTTGTTAATGCAATATTGAGAATTTTGAGTGTTCGACAGGCTTTGTCTCTATTAGAAAGCAAAAGTCGGGCTATAAACAATAAATTAAAAAATGCTTTACACAGGGCCTTGGATACAAAACAATGTGCGTAAAATTCATGAAAATTATCTGCGCGGTTTGTCAGTACTTGCCCATGTGAACTGTTTAGAATTTGCACCATTCCCCTTACTAGATGTGGAACGTTAATTTTCTTTGTACAAACGTAGATACCAATTCGCTCAAATTTAACAGCCACGAATGCAGAACGAATATTAGTTGCGACGTGACCATGTATGTATTTCATTATTTATTATTCATTTTATACTTTTGCTTTTATTTGTCTATGTATGTCCGTCTTTCTATCAACCAGTAGCTACCGGTCCTGGATACTGGCGTAGTATCCTAACCCAGGTAATTATAGAAAATGTCATTTCTTCCTTGGATGTGTAGTAATCTGCTAAAGGGTGTTTCAAAAAAGAGTGCAATATTTCAAGATTCAATAAAACATGGTTTTCTGTAGCAATATATTGAAATATTCATTGAGTTATAATGTAGACATTTGGGAGTTATGTATGAAACAACACACCAGTTCAATTAAAACAAAAACTACTTCTTAATTTAGTCCACGTTTCGCTGTATTTATTAGCAACCTCGGAACCAATTTGAGTTTTTCCTGTTCATAATCAGTGATAAATTAAATAACAAACAAAAACACAGGTTGAAATAAATACAACATAAAACACGTAAATGGCCTTTAAGGTTTCAAAGATACACAACAAATTTGATGTGTATCGTTGAAACGTTAAATGACAAAATTGCGAGAGTGAATTATCAAATGTGTCAGCAAAACATTTGGCAGAAGTTACCGGCATGTTGCGAATGTTTGAGTTCAAATTTTTAATATTTTTGATTTAAAATTGTTTCTTTGGTTCCACTATCATTACAATTTGCGCCCCCAAAAATGCTGTGTCCCCTCTACCCCGAAAGGATTGGCACACTATTGGAGCCGGTATTTCCAAATGTTGTGAAAATGTGGGCTATCACATCAAACAACGTCTTTTACAACTTCAAGGATTAATCAATTGAGTTATTAATAATATACTTTCATTGAACTTTTTACCTTGCCTCAGATAAGATTAGAAAATGATTGACAACTACCTAATTTTTTTTTAAATGCCGCGTTGTATACGTTTGTGAAAATAACTGATTTGACTGGATTAGCGCCTTATTTACTTGCCACTTTGTTATCTGCTTGTTACTACTTAAACTTGATCAAACAGGATAACGTATTGATTTTAAGGGTGTCAGTTTGACCTTGATGTAGATGTATGGAAATAGCCATGTTATTAATAATTGTCAACGCCTGCCCTAAATCTCTGATATATGTATTCAGCAAACAGATTAGGTAATTTATTAAAGTAATTTAAAACAAATTAGATATCCTCTTCTTCGTATAAGTTTAAAATATAGAATGAAATGAAATATAATAACGATAAAAAAATTTTTGCCAATTTATTATATTCTACTTTTTACAAAAACTTATTATATATATCTTTTTAAAAAATTATTTTCCGGGGTATTTGCCAAAACGCTGAAACTTGAATTAAAAAAAAGATAAAATCCAGATTACGTTCAGTACAACTGACTCAATAATGTTATTTTTAGTTATAACCGAAAATAAATAAAACAAAAGTACTCGCAGGTGAAAAATCACGGTAGATGGAAATTTACATTTATTTATACTTTAATATATAATTGCATATTATATCTATTGTAAAACCTCAGTTATAAATAAACATTATTATGTACAAGATCGCTTCACTCTTTACGAATTTCGGCCAACCTTCTTACGAAAAGAAATACAAGCTTCTCGTAACTCTATAGCTCTACCTTTCAAACTCATATACCGTTCGTCTCTGATATCTACTCTCCTTTCTTTTATTTGTTTTTAATTTAAACCTAGTCAATACATAAAAAGACGTTATTTGGCATCAAAAAGTTATCAGTTGTATCAAGTGTCAAAATCAGAATTCTACAGTATGGCATATTTGAATGTTCGTCCTTTGTTTCCTTTTATCACTAGTGGAAAATATACAGTAATTAAACCATCTTTTGTTTGTTTCAGGTCCCGACCGCCGAACAACTCCTCAAAGACCACGAACTGCCTTTGAAAAAACAAAAGCTGAACGAATATCTCAATAACCTCAACCACATACCGTACAACATGCCACACGCCACCTGCATCCAACAAATATACGCCAGTCTAGACCCCTTATACCTCCACCAGTGTCTCCAAGAGTTCTCCACCGTAAACCGTCACATTTCCGCGTTCAAACCCGTAGTTCAGAGCATCAAGGAGTCTAAAATACGGCACGCCAATGCGGTGGGAATCACTCGGTACACCACTGATCCTCCAGTATTGCAAAACCCGGAACGGGTGGTGCTGATGTCGGAAAGCGAGAGGTTTGAGAGGAGTTATCAACCGAACGTAGCTTTAGCACCACCCACTCCAAAGAAACACAGATATGGCAGAAGTGGTGAATGTACGCCGATCATCACCGGTACTATTAAAAGTGAGATTCTGTCGCCGGTTAAGGTTGAAGCGATGGTGAAGGAAGAGATACTGGACGAGAGAAGGATAAATCCAGAGAAGGTGATTGAGGCTGCTACTGTATCAGTGGTGCAAAGTACCTTGACCGTACCTAAATATAACCCTGAAATAGAACTGTCGACGGACACTGAGGATAGCGCGTCAGAGACGTCGGAGAAGCATTCGGAGTTTGGTAAAATTGAGGAGGTTTTGAGAGGCGTCGATAGCAATGTTAGGGATAAGGTTTTAGAACTGTTTAAAAATTTAACAAAGGAGCACGAACGAGTGGTACAAGAAAGTCGTATTAAAGACAATAAAATTAGTGATTTAGAATTAAGGAATACAGAGTTACTCAAGGAACTGGATGAATTTAAGTCAAAATGTCCCGAGAATAAACTTGAGGTTGTGGAAAATGGAAAAGACAATTTAGAGTGTAAAGACAATAGCAGTTCTTCCATTATTGTAGCAAACGATAGTTCCACTGTTGAACAGAAACCAGCAGAAGCACAAAAAAGCGTAATCGCAAGTTTAGAAGATCAGAAAGAGGCAATAATTAAGACAGCCCCCGAATGATCTGTAATTGTTACCAGACAGGTCAAATTCTAAGGTCTTTAGTAGAACGAGCAAAAATTACGTTATAAAATGATATTATTTATCATGTTTCTTTTACAAAATATCCCAGAGGTTGCATAGAAGTTGTATCATTTTTAAAAAGAATATTTGAATATGTAATTATAAATTATGTTTGACATTTAGTGTACAGCATAACCTCAAATTTAAGATATGTTAAATTCTGGCAAGTAAATTTTAAATGTTTTCTCTACAATTGTATCAACAGTATTTGAATAAAAAATGTTTAACCGAATAAGGCTTGGGTCAGACGTCCAAGTTTTCGATCAAAAGAAACTTCTAAAACTTGCACTGTTGCACTCCTCAATACAAATATTTGTTCAAATAATAAGGTGCGCCTCTCAAGGGTTTCCAAGAAAAAATCCTCTGAACATTTAGCCTTAGAATATTCAGTCTACAGCAGCAGGTCCCAGTGATCAAGTGCGCTAAACGCTGGATCGATTCCAGACCAATGTATTTTTTTCTTTAGCGCTCCGGAGTCTAGCACCTTGGACACTGAGTTATCTGCGGCTCGTGGTACACTGAATATTTCAAGGCCTTATAAGCTGCCGCTGAATGTTCAGAGGCTCGTTTCTCGGAAAGGCTCTAGAGGCGCGCCCTATTGTTTGGACAAATAGTTGTTTGTATTGAGGACGGCAAGCTCGCGAGATTTCGTTCGAATTGGAGACTTGAAGGTCTGACCTTGCCTTGTAAGTGAGATTGCCAAACTATCAAAATTAACTAATTATAAAATTTGCCGGACAACTTTTATGTTTAAATTTATAGTTTTGTGGCGTTACTTTTAGACTATGAGTGTATTGATGGTATAAAAACTGCTTATTATATTGATAATAATAATAATCAATTGTTATGCTTGAAAAGAAAACTTACTATACTAGAAAACTCTCAGCGTGTGAAATTTTACCAGTTCTCCAATTTTTGAGCACATACAAAAATATTTAGCCTTGCGATGCGTTCATAAAAATATTTGCGAAGTAAATTCTTGCCATTTAAAAATGTACAAAAAGCACATATTTAGACTAAATAGTGTTTTTGCCATATTGATAAGCCTTATTGCAGCAAACTCTACAACGCTTTATTTTTAGGTACAATTTTGTGCAGAATTAATTTATTGACCATCACAATTTGACGATAATAAAAGAAATGTCTCCTATTGTTCCGATTAAACATAAGAGAACCTATGACATGACGTAGATACCAGGGTCGCACTGGGGAGGGATGTACAGATCTTCTTTCATAAAATTTTCTAGTTATAGTAAAACAGTATCTTACCTTGTAAATGTCTTTGAAGAGGGCTGGAAGTGTGTTACGGATAACAGCAACGCTAGCAATCTTGCTTCGTTTTTCAAGCCAGCTGAACTTATAAGAAGAGTACTAACACCTACACTGCGAAATTGTCGTCACTAACAGATAAGAGATATGCATTCGGGGAAACCTTTTCAAGAGCTGCGCGAATGGGTGGAACTAGGGGCGGAGATACAACACTATACTTTTATTATTCACTATAATCACTAGGTTCGGTAAGTGATGCCTTATAGCCTGGGGTATAGTAACAATATGTTAATAAAATTTGTCCCAAATGAGCTGAAAAACGGCGTCTTCTGTCGGAAAATATCCATTTGTACTGAGGAAATGATCGTTCTACAGATGTAATGGGGCATAGCGAAATAGTGAATATTTATAGAGGGACGATTCGTGAATTCGTGGGACGCAATACCGATTTCTAAGTTTTTCCATGCAGGAGAAGGTACGAAAACCCGGATTTACCAGTAACACGTGTTCCATTTTGTATTTCAGTCATTCAGCACATTTCTCTGGTAGCAATGGAATGTATTGTCGCAAATCGAAAACTACATTAATTTCTTCTATGAGGAAACAGTTATCGGTCTGAAGATTTACGTGTTGCCAGAAGTACCATTTTCATGGTATTTATACCATTATTTTCCCTTGTGTACTTCCACTTTTTTAAGTAATAAGTTTCTGTTTCTATTGCAACGGTAAGACCCGTTTTTTTCAATGCTCACTTAGTTAAATTAAACGTCAGCTAGTGACTTCTCCGCCAATAGAAAATTTTTTAAAAGTATCTACCATGTTATAAAATATCATGATTTATAGCCTTTGTACCATGTGCAAATCTCTCACATCTGGCAGCACCGCCTCAATTTTAAGTTTTAGGCGAGTTTATCCATACTTTTAGCACCGTTATTATTTGTTTTCAGTTGAGGCCATAATTTTCTCGAGAGGTCGTATCAAATGCAATGCACATATATTATGCTTCAGCATCGTTGTTTATCGTAAAAAAAATAGGATGGCGTATGTCGGTGATTAAGTTGTTTAAAGTGTGACGTAATTGACGGTTATTTTATTTCACTATTGGTCGCACTGGAAAATTTTCAAGCAAATGGTAAGGTTTCTTTGTTGTGCCTATAATGCGCTATTTTCATTTAACCGAAATGAAAATGGAAATGCTTATATTTTGGAAATGTAATTTTGTTATATTTTTGGTGCTGAAAAAATATTACATAGAAGTATAAAATAGTTATTTCAATTTAAACAACATTTTCCATAATTACGTCATTAATCGCAAAATAGGGAAATCACCAAAAATTTGTTGGAGGGCGACCAAGATGGTACCATACCCATCAGCTTAAAGTCACCACCTTCTGAGGTGACTTTAAGCTGATTGTTCTAAAACATTCTAAAAAGCACACAAATGTGGAAAAAAATTATGTAGAAGGTAGACGAGATAATTTATCTACTATATTTTTACAATAGTAAACAAACGAAAAATGAGGTTACAGTTAAATGTCAAATTTGACACAATGTCATATAACTGCAGATTATGAAATAGGTACGAAAAGTAACATTTGGCATTCTATTTGATTTGCGCTTGGTGATATGAAATTTTAAACTTTTTTTTTTAGTTTGAATGGAAGAAAAGTATAAATATTACTTGGTAATGGACAATGGGTATAAATCTTTTTTGGGAATTTTCTTTTTTTTTTTTAAGTATGATTTCTGTTTAACGAAGAATTTATTGCCGTGGAAGTATCTGAGGCTTGGCCGCCTCCCATCGTCATACAATTTTAATTCTTAATTTATGCAGGCAATCGTTCATGATTTTAAAAAGATGTACTTCAAAAAAATCTGACTTATTATTGGCTTAAATATATATAAGAATGGGCTTATATAGGTTAGGTTAGATGTCAAGAATTTCATTGTGATTACTAAAGTTACAATCAATCTATGAATTTAAGGCCGGTCACAGATATATACAACATTTGTTTACAATATGTCTCTTTATTTTGGGACATGCGAGCTTAAATGAAGATTCATACATCAAACAAACAGACAAAACACGAGATGTCTGTGACAATAAACGACTCCAATTTGTTACATTTATCTATTGTTTGAATGCTACGCCAGAGTTTATAGTAGTTGGGTGTGAATTTAAATTTCGAAATAATGCAAGATAATCTGATCGTTATTTTATAGTAGATTCTAGCATGTCTCGAACCGCAGAACATGTTCTTATACTCTAAAATCAAATATCAAACTTCCAAGTGTCATTTTTCGCTCCTAGAACGAAAATTTAGTTATATCATTACTCCAGGTGTTGAGGCGATTCAATTGATACCCCATATCAATATTTTGGAATGTCACTACTACTAAAGGGTGAGACCTACTGGGGTGAAGCTCTAGGAAGATCATGACCCCGTTCTCAGAGAAACCATTATGAGGGCAGAACCCTATCAGATCTGTTCAGGGGGTCTCAGATGAACAGATTCCTCCAGCTATAAGCAGATAATGTCATGGCATATAATAAAAATAAGAATTTGAAGAATGCTGACAAAAGTTCCCATGGTTTTCAAAATTTTCCCAGATCCAACCCGATCCCATACCTAGTGTTATAGGGATTTCAATCAATTCATTACTATTGCAACCTTTACTTCAATGAAGGTTGCCAGTAAACTCAAAAATGTTTTTTTTTTTCTATTTTCCCTTTTTCCCTCGTAAAATAGAATATAGAGGCGTCTTCGTCCGACGCCATCAGTTTAAGTTTTTTTTTGTGTCAAAATTTTTTTTAGTCTAATATAAATAGAATTATTAAAATCCAATGTCATCTTGCTTCTATGTGAAGTAGTTGTTCTAGTAGTTTCTGCAATAAACATTGAAGTGTCGTGCATTATTTACCTAGAACTATTATCCTAGCGCATTCAGATGAAATTGACAGTATTAAATGTAAGAAACTATAGGTATTTTATTGTTATCCTCTAGATTTGAAAGGATGTTTATGTAATACCCAATGATTAATTGTAATTCGTAATAAATACGTAGCAAATAAAATGTCAGATTTTTATAATTATTACCAACTTAACACGTTGAGCCCCGGTAGGGTAGAATTTGACTCACACTCCAAAAGTTCCACTGGACCGCGAGGTACATATGCAGCCCATGCGATCCCCATGCATTCAGACCTCGATTTAAAATTAATACCCACGTTTAGATCGAGAACTAGCGGATATTAGCGGATTGTGAAAATATTTACGTATAGGCATAGAATATAGCTACACATTTTCAGTATCTAAAATTGGGGACAAATGCTCAGCCTCTACTAGTTCATGTTCAGTGATCCCAAACCACTCCAGCCCACGAAGTACTACCGTGTACCACTAATAAAAATTTCAATATAACGGCAAAAAAACAAGGTAATTGCAAAAAAAAATGCGCCAAATGTACATTTTCGAATTTAATAATTTAAGATGAATTTTTTGAATTTATAGTACGAAAGCTACCCTTAATATTCTTAAAAATGGGAATTGGTAAAAATGTTGACAAAACGTTGGAGTTCTCCATGAAAGTAACCTTTTATTGTTGTGTAGTAGTAAAGTATTAAAGACCTGCCTCGTTAATTGTGATACTATTTGTTTAAATGAAAATTAATTGATTTTACCTCTATTTTTTTTGTAAAAGGCGTCAATTATCAAGTTTTTTGAACTGATGTAAATTTTGCTCTGTACTTTACTAGTTGTTTTGCTTTAAAAAAAGTTTGTAAATATTGTAAAAAACCCGTCGAGGTTCTCGTACTACAACTTAGTCATAGTTTAATGAAGACGCACTAGACTTTTTTTTTTCATTTTAAATTGCTTTTGTACATTTCGCTGTGTAGAATTTGTATGTTTTACGAAAACATACTTGTTAGATTTTTCTCAAAATTGTTCTTGTTATGGTTGTTTTAATTTATGATTATTGAAGAGAAATTGTTACTCGGTAATATTTTTTATGGATTTAAAGTACAAACTGTGGTGCAAAGCACCCAAATATAATCTTAGTGTGCAGGGCTTCCATAAAAAAATGAATAATAATGCAAGACGAGAAATTAAAAATTTTCCGTTTCTATGGGCGCCCTGTATGTATTTTACTGTGAATGGGTGAGAGAGTGAGTGGTGAGCGATTATCTGTTCCCAACTGCACTTTTAACAGTGACCAAACCTTTTGGAATACTATCTCAGGTATTAAAAAACACAATCAAATTTTTTGTACATAGAATAAAAATGCGCGGGACGCATATCAAATTTTTTATTAAAAATTAAAAATGCATTTGTGAATGGAAAAGACCCACCTCCAGTTATAAAAGTGTAAAAGGTTTTTAAGAGTTATATGAAACCATAAATATAAGTATATGCATATATATATATATACATATTTAAATTATTATATTAATTTTTAGCTTGTTCTTTATTTTATGCATGATTATTTTTGTTAAATCTTTAAATTTAATTTTATAAAATAGATATTTTTATATTTTCTTTTGTTGAAAATAATGTGATAATTTTGATTTTAATGGTTCTGTCTCTCAGTATTTAAAAATTTTATTCCCCCATCCCCACCCCTTAAGATAATTACTTTGACCTACCTTTTCTTTTAACTTATGGCAGCTTTTTTCATAAACTGAAAATTGTACAAAATTGTATATTTTTCATGAAATATGTCTACGCAGTTACTTTTAAGTTCTTAGTGGTATGTAAATTCAAAATTGTTCCTACATTTTTAATAATCTTTAAACTGCCATTTTTGAATTATTAGCAATATGCCAACTGCGCTGGCATATTTCGGAGAAATTTAACTGAAAATTGTTAAATTTGTTATTGAATTATATATTTTGTGATCTCAAAATATGTAAGAATGCTGTTGACTGTAGTTTTAAGACGCTAGATAAGTTTGTGTGTGTTACATAAGTTTATAGCTATATTATAAATATACACAAATTATTTCATAAATATATATTTCTGAATTTTATGTGTCAAACAACAAATAAATGCATTAATTTATACAAAATCGGTGTTTTTATTCCTCTCAAGAGATAAAAATACGACAAATCCCAAACTACGCTTTCTAGTGTCCATTTTTCCCGATTTAGTCGCGCACGCCTCGTCTTGATTTTTGATTATTTTCTTATTTGGTAACTGAGTCAGATCGATCTCATTCCTTGCAAAATATTTAATTATGCATTGTCTTCCTGTTGTCAACTACGGATTAAGGTGCACTTTATTGCACCATCCAATCACGTTCCATGTATCCTTCTGGGTTATGTGTATTTCTGCGTGTCAACACTGTCCAGATTACCCATAAAATTTGGTTATCTTACAGGAGGCTCTGATTATCTTCGTGTAATAGATATCTTAGTATTAAAGCATGGGACCCAAATGATACTTAAGGCATAACGTCAAGTCTAAATGAAATTTTGCAGAAAAAAATGTAGATTGAATTTACGAAAAAAAGTTGAAAAAATTGTGTACTTCACTAGGTTATTTTTTAAACAATTTGTAAAATATTTACAAAACTTTTTTTTACAGAATCAGGTGGAAAATATATCGGCATTTCAAATTTATTGTTTCTTTTATATAGTTACACCAAGTTTTATTTTAGATTAATTTTTTACTGCAAATTTCAAAAAGTTGCCACTGTAGAAAATATTTTTTGGTGAAACTTGAAATCTTGTTATATTTTCCACCTGATTCTGGAAAAAATTGTTTTGCAAATATTTTACAAATTGTAAAAAAAAATAACCTGATGAGGCACAAAACTCCCTCAACTTTTTTCGCAATTTTTTTTCTGCAAAACTTCTTAGTCTTGATAGTTAAGCCTTCAAGTATCGCTTGTGTCCCATGTTCCAATACTAAGATATGATAGCCTAAATTTCGCATTGTTTTAGCTAAAAAAAACTGCATGAAATATTGATCAATAGAGAGAAAACAATATACTGCTGTATTGTATGCATCCCAAGAAAATGATACCCATTTTTTGACAACAAATTTCTATGGCTTTATCCAAGACAAACCTGGGAGAGAACTTACAAAAGAAGATAATGAAAATGCAGAAACTTGTTCTAGAAGGTGGGTTATAGTATTTTATATCAACCCATGAACCTTGGGAAATTCTTTCACGTAAAAATGGCTTCTTTTGTACTATTTTCTGTGTCTCCATGGGCCCAGCATCCAAAAATTTAGTTTTTTGATTATGCACTTCCAAAAATTACGATTTGCTCTTTTTGAGCACAGATTCTTGTGATTATGATGTACATAACTAGCTAGTATCTGCTAGCTGATTCACCCATCCAATTAACAACTAATAAAATTGCTTGGATATAAACCGTCGAACAATTATGAATTCTCTTGTAATAAACAAACACATTCGCTGCCATGTGGGCCACCTACAGCTTGCTGTTCTATTCCAGTACACAACTTGATACAGGCTACATTGTTATCAGATTTAACTGTGGACATATGATCTACATTTACTTCCAGAGTACATTTTTCAATTGGGTGCATGTGCATTTCATGTTACAAGACATTGTTTAACTGTGTGTTCTGGCCAAATTAGGTAAATACAAAAAATAATAATAACGTTATTTATTGGTTACCCCCAAAAGGCCATTGACCGAGGTCCTTCAGCCCATAATTTTTGTACAAAGTGCCTGTTACATTAAAAATATTTTGTTTTGAAATGAGAAATTAATACATTTAGAAAAAAAAAATCAAGGTTGAAAAACTGAAAAATTTTAAAAATTGGATACTATATATTATATATTTAATCGTAAATCTTCCTCGACTGAAGCTGAATCTCCTCGTAAAGGGTCCGTTCTGGGAATTTAAGTTTAGATCTTGCCTGCCTGTTTCCAATTCTGCAATGCGGTTGAATCAATTCGAATTTGTGGGGGCGAGACACAAACCTATTCGATAAATCTTGGAAACGAAGGTCTATTGGTTTTATATGTGTTCGAGTATAGAGAAGTTCGTTTGATGGGTTGTGTAGAGGATTATCTGGATGCCTCATTTTGGTAATGGCTCTTAAGGATGCAGTTTCTGCTACTTTTAAGTTTTGTAATGCTGGTTTTCTGCAGGTCATAAATAAAACACTTGCATATTCTATAATTGGTTGACAAATGGAGGTAAATACATTAAAAGAATGGATACAAGATGCCACTGATGTTGCAATAGGTGTAGTTACTTACACTTCACTGTGAAACTTAATGTACCTTGAAAGGCCTTTTAAATTATGTAAAATTAAAAAACTTGTGAAGATAATAAATTTAGTATGGTAAGTATAGTATTTCCAAAGTCGGTTGAAACACTATAAAAACCCCGACAAAGGATTTTATCCATTAAATGAGTAAATCCCGTTGTCGGGCGTTTAAATTCCTTTGTCGGCATTTTTATAACGCTTCAACCGAATTTGGATATACTATACAAAATACTACCACATAGGTCACCGGTGATTTACAGCTTCTTGTTCTGTTGGGACCTGGTGACCTATACACATTCCTGTGCACAACTTGATGTGCGATATACGGTTTTAATTAGGTATGTGATTTAACGATCTACAGGGTGTTTTTGAAATACATGCATATATTTAATTCGGTAAATAATCACATTATATTCGCAAAAATATTTATTTTTCAACATATCTAAAAACAATTAAAATAATGTTAAATACTATTATGTAATATTACCTACACCTAGTGTTGTTAAATATCATGAAATTTATAAAAATGAAATATTTCATTGAAATATTTCAAATTTTGCAAAAAAAAAATGGAAATTTGTGAAATTTTTTGAAGTATATGAAATTTATAAATTTTCTGAAATATTTCCTTAAATTTCAGACATTTTTGAAATCTTTCAATGAATTCTTGAAATATTTCAATAATTTCATAAATTTTCAGAAAATTTTCAAATACTGCGTACCTAAAGTCCATTTACTTTCTGCAGTCCTAACTAAAGGTAGATTTTTTGCATTGTTAAATTGGCAATAATTTTTTTAAGTTAAGTAATGTCATTAACGGCACGACAAAAAAATAGGACTGACACAGAGCAGTTTGTAATTAAAAGGGAATTTTTTTTGTCCAACCTAACAATACGAAAATCTACCTTTAGTTAGAACTAGTGTTGTTAAATTTCCGAAATTTATAAACTGACGGAAACTTTACGAAACGTTTCCGAAATTTTCAGAAATATTGAAATTTATTGGAAACTTTAAAAAATTTCACAAATTTCATGGCCTTTAAAAATTTCCGAAACTTTCGGAGAATTTCCGAAATATTTCCGAAACTTTCGGAAAATTTCCGAAATATTTCCGAAACTTTCGCAATTTGGCGCAATTTTTTAAACCGTTAAATGTCAATCTGTAGACTTAGTGTTGTAAAATTTCCGAAATTTAAATAATAAAAAATTATATCACTTTAACTAAAAATGTTTATATTAATTTCTGCAATAGAAAATACCTATGAAAATTACTGGAAAAAATTACCTCCTTTCTGTTAAATAAATATTTATTTTGTGTAATAGCATTAACGTTTACTTTAAATGAGGGCACTAGTATCCATTTATATTATTTGTGGCGATGAGGGACTATAAGCTTGTTATTGAAACAGGATAGCTTAGTGGTATTAAAATAATATCCTATTTCTTTGAGCTAACTTGTTTGAATAATAAGCTTGCTCCGTCACTGAAAGCAGACATTGATATCAGCACCCCCGGTCATTTAAAGAAGACGTAGCTGTATTTATAAAATTACATTTGCCATCATCAAGAGAATTAAATAAGAAAAACTGGGGAAAACCAGAATCAACAACTCGCAGCAGTCACAGCAATAATAAAAAAAATACGAATTGATACACGAAATATATGGAAATTACATACGGATAATTTATTTATTTAGAAACTACTTAACATTACCAAAACACAATTTTTCTTTAATTGTAGGAACTAAGTTATAAGGGTCATAACTATTTTTTTCATGAGAATTATATGAAATTTTCATGAAATGTTATGAAATCCCCACGAAATTTATGAAATTTTCAAAAATTTTGGAAAATTAAGAAATTTTAGGAAACTTTCAAAATTTCGGAAATGTTTCAATGTTTCCTACTGAAATTTTGCCCATGAAACGTTTCGAAATTTCCGTTTCGTTTTCGTTTCATTTCCATGAAACGTTTCCTTACTCACAACACTAGTTAGAACTACAGAAAGTGAATGGGCTTTATATGAATTTTATAAGTGTAATGATCATGTTATGTTTTGGTAACTAATACCAGACGTATAGTCTAATATACGTCTCTGCTAACACTTTCCACTCTAGTTTTTAGTAATTTTTTGAAAATAAAGATAAAAAGATGAATAAAAAACATTTTTATTTGTAAAAAATCTCAGTCTAAAACACAAAATAAATAAAACTTCTCATGATACAAAAAATAACAAGTGTGATAATAACAGATAGGTAACTCATTACCCTATTTCTGTTCTGGCTGATCTGACTCTGATGTATATGAAAATATTTGTTCCCATTCCCCATTTTCAAACTTCAAACTTCAAGCCTTTTATGATATTATCAACTTTTATTCTCTCAAAACCATCCTCTAATCTATGTCCCAGATCCGTTAGTGTAGCTACTCTTTTAGTGTTTAACTTTTTAATTTCTTTTCGAGATTTGTTTCCTCATCTGTCTGCTCACTATGATTTATTTCTGCATTCTCCTTGTTCGAATCATAGGTGATCTCGTCATTATAAGATGGTTTAAATCTACTTATGACATCAGAATTGGAAGAACCAGGAAACTCCAATGACTTCTGAAGTCATTGGGAAACTCAATAACTTCAAAGATTGTGTTATCAATATTGTCAAAGTTCGGATCAATGTTATAAGAAAAATCACTGTTGACAGTGTTAAACAAGTTAATAGGCAGCGACGAGAGCAGCAAAGAGCCGGTCTTATTATTGTTTGTTTCATACTCTTCGTCAATACTAGGAGATTTTGCAAGATCAATGTCATTATCTGAGTCTTCCAATAAACTGCTATGCCATGATTCCTCAGTAGTTTCAGAATCTGAAGTGTGTTTTTTCTCATAATCTTTTCTATCGAGATGTAGTCTATTCGTCTTTATTTCCTCTGTTACGCCTACTGTCTGATTTGTATCTTTTGATGTATTAGCAGTTTCACACCTAATTTTTTCTATATCTGTCTGGACTATCTGTAACAACATCGTGTTATATCTAATATAATTGAGCTTCACAGACCTTTCAGTTAGTCTGTTTCTTCTGTTAGTATGTATGAAGCTCTGACTGCTGAAAGATCTTTCTACCGATGCGGATGTAGATGGCATCGACAAAATTCTCTCAGCAATCTGACACTTGACTTCCATTAATGTTCTTTATTATGTTTTTTGTGTGAATTAGAATGTTTGCCACTGAAGTGGATTTTAAAATATCCTGACAAAGAAAAGCGTATGTGCAAAACAACCAAAGGAAACAAGATGAGGATATTTAGTTTCCAGCACCTTTGTAGCTTTCCGCATGTTTGGGGCATTGTCAATTATTAAAACCAAAAACTTTTTTAACATCATATTCTAGAAGAATCTCTTCTAAGAGGCTTGTATAAATTGCACGGACTAAAAGCTGTGTATTTTTTTCCTAAAAAAGGGATTTTTTTTCATTTATATTTTTATAAATTACCTCAACAAAAGTTTACCTGGCTTTCTGTCGACATTATCAAAAAATGAATTAATTTTCTGGTTTCTTATCGATTTGGAAATAGAGGTATTTGTTTGAAGGTTAAATTTATTGTTTTTAGTTAAGCCACTAGTGCTACTACAATCTGTAATGTCAGTGTCACTTATAATTTTCTTGTATTTGTGCAGGACATTTCTTGCATTTTTTTTATGTGTTTTCATTCGAGTGGCATTGCAGAAAAACTTTGTTAAACAGTATTTGCAAGTAACATGTTTTTGTGTACTTTTGTAATGTTTCCAAATATCAGATTTTGTCTTCATTTTCAAATTATATCAGTAGCCAGAACTATATATTTTTCAACCAAAAAAACAGCCTGTGATGTTTGTTCGTTAGTTTAGGTTAGAAAATTGGTAACTGTCAAAATTTTAGTGGGAAATTTTTTAATGATGACAGACATGTAACTTGTAAACATGAAATTTTCTGAAATATATGAAATTTTTCCACTGAAAGTTTCAATACTTTCCAAAAATGTCATAAATTTGATATATTTCTTAAATTTCGACAATTTCATAAATTTCGAAATTTTAGCGATGGGCTTTGAAACTTTCAAAAATTTCAAATTTCATTTGAAATTTCACTATCTCACAACACTACCTACACCTATGGTATTTGTCATCACTTCCATTGAAAGCCCTTGACTAATTCAAAACTGGTACGAGACTTGCCATACGATTTACGTCTTATGTTAGTATTTACTAGATCGCATAAGTGGTGCATGCTCGAAGTAAAATCATGTTATTGTAAAATTTTGCGCTCTAGCTTGTTAGTGCGTTAACGGTTTGTGTATTTGGATTTTTAATTGTGATCAACTGTTACAAATGGCGATTTTTCGAACATTAATTTGACAAACATGGTGCTATTAAAAACATTAATTCAAAGTGTAATTAATGAATCTACAAAATGGAAATTTTCCTAACATTTGGAAAATGTCTATAATAAAGCCCATTCCAAAAATATCAAATGCTCTTAACTATAGTGACTTAAGGCCTATAAATATTCTGCCCATCTTATCGAAAGTTACAGAAAAAATTGTTTTTACCATGATGTCCGAATTCATCTCTGATGAAATTTGTTGCCCGCTATTCAATCAGAATTTAGATCTAACTATAGTACAGCTACAGCATTAAGTAAAGTCACGACCGATATTGTGAGTAGTCTGGACAGATCAGAGGCAGCTTGCTTGGTCTTGCTAGACTATAGCAAGGCATTTGATCTGTTAGACCATGAACTTATCATTGCTAAACTGAGCTATTACGGGTTCTCAGAGACAGTTTGCATGTGGTTTACAAGCTACTTGATTAATAGAACTCAAATTGTTGAAGTAGAGGGATCTAGATTAAATCCTGTTGTTATTAGACAAGGAGTCCCACAGGGTAGCATACTGGGTCCTACATTATTTAGCTTGTACGCTGCAAGCTTACCTGATGTTATAAATCACTGTGCTATACATCTTTATGCAGATGATACGCAGCTTATAAAAACATTTGAACCAACAGAAGCTAGTTATGCTCTAGAGGAAGTTAATGCAGATTTAGGCAGAATATTTAATTGGTCAGAGGAACATGGGCTACGCTTAAATGCTTCGAAGAGCTGCTTCTTAATAATAGGTTAAGGTCTTAATAAATAAAGTTAATTTATATAATTTACCACCTTGCACATAAATGGAATAGAAATACCTCGTAAGGATTCAGCTAGAAATCTAGGAGTCGTATTTGATGCAAACTTAAATTATGAGGAACATGTTACCAATAAAATAAGGGTCATTTATATGAAACTTAAATCACTGTATAAATTTAAATTTATTTTCTCTGACAAAATCAAGTACAAGCTAGTGGAATCGCTTCTTTATCCACATATCGACTACTGCATAACAGTCTATTACAGTTATTTAACTGCAGAATTTAAAAAATAAAATGCAACTAGCTCAGAATTCATGTGTTCGTTTTGCATATGGTATTAGTAAATTTGACCATATAACACCTACTTATAATGTAAATTCCATCCTAAAAATCGAGTACAGGTGGCTACTACTTTTTGGTGTGTTTCTATTCAAAATGTATGCAAGCAAAAAACCTGAATATTTGTATGATTATGTAATACCCAGACAAGAACTGCACAATTTAAATCTGCGAAATATAGTAAGATTTGCCATACCTAGGCACAATAGCAAGAAATTTGAGTGTTGCTTTGCATATTTAGTTGTTAATTTGTTCAATAAAAGTGAATTTTATAATATGATGCAAAATAGATCAATAAGTAGTTTCAGAAGGACTTCAAAGAAAATATACTAAATACGCAAAAAAGCATGCAGCATTAGTTGTATATTGTATGTACATTATTCTGTTTTTTTTTTCACTTCATTTTTGTTTGTTATGTGTTACAGAGTGATGTAAACGTTAGTACTAAGTAGTTTTTTGTAATGGAGTATGTGGTGGCATGGAAGAACGTATATACGAATGTCACCTTTTTGTGTTTGTATGTTTTTGTACATATATATAATTCACAATAAATATTTTTCTATTTCTATTTCTAATTTATTATTAAGTGGCAAATTTATTTGTGGTGAAATGAAGAGTTTTATTTATTTTTCACGATTTCATGCTGATTTGACACTGAAAATTCAGTAAATAGGCGCCGTACATTCCTAGAAATCTTAGCGCCGATATTGGGGGAGGAGTTGAATTCAAAATTATTTTAATTTTTTTGAATTCCAAGTGTGGAGTTTGTTTCACTTTTTCATAAGGACCTACAGATTTGAATATATGCATGTATTTCAAAAACACCTGGTATATGGACTTAATAAGGAACTTTAAGTTATGTATCTTACCAATAATATGTCAGATATTAATTTTTAGTAATATTTCCATCTAATACCCAAAAATCACTGTTAGATCCAAGACTGAAATTTTGAATATTAAATAAACACCTACACAGTGTTTTAGTTAGGTTGCTTCTCGATGTTTTATAATAAAATAAATGGAACTTTGGTCTACATTCCCGAAATATTCCTGACTAGGAATACTTTCATCTATAAAGGAAACAAATATCAACTGCATTATTTATACTGCAAAAGCTTGCTCTCAATGGCGATTGGAGTTGGAGGTGGGACACCTCCCGAAAGCCATGAAACTGCACAGCAGGACCCAAGAAATATCTGACCTATTAATGACGCTGGTGAAACTTAACAACAATAAGCCATTTATGTGTTTTTTAAAAAAAATTGTTTGAGAAAATGCACCTATTTTGTAAGCATAATTTGTGATTCAAAGCGTTAGATACTTAAAATGTACTTAATAAAATTAAGTGTACTTAGTTTTCTTTTCTCTCAATAGGACTATTTTCAGAATCGGAAAATTTTCTAAACAAATAAATCGATAACAAAAAAAATCTAAAAAATTCATGTTAGTTGGCTTGCATTTTGTCAGTTGTGGTGCAAAACGTGTTAGCTAGATATAATAAAAATAAAAACGTCCATTTTTCAAGTTTCCTTATTAATCCTTTCGATACGATTGCCGTGTTATCATGGTCAAAACAATTTGTGCCCACTGAATGGTTGACGAGATTTTACAAAAGCAGTATTCATATGGCGCAGTTGTCATGTGATCATGTTCAATTTATTTTTTTATATTCTAATAATAATAATAATAATAATAATAATAACGTAGATAGGTTGATCCCATATGAGTAATTATTCATGATAAAGTAAACAGAAAAATTCTCATAAAATTCCTTTATTAATGTGACCGGTTTTAGTGAACATTAATCTTTAGAAAACATACATTTTATAGATACGTCAAAATGGATAGACATGCACCATTCTAGAAAAAATTTAATAGGTTATAACTAGATTAAAATTGAAACTGATTCCTATTGAAATAAATATTACATAAAAGTATAAGTATATATTATATTTGGTTCTACTAAAACGTCGATGGCCCACCTACTTCATTATTGTTACGCCATTGGACTGTGTAGACTGGTTAGATGAGACTGGAATTGTACGGTCGGGAATATTCCGGACTCCTCTAGATCGTGTGAATGGATGTATAAATAAGACACACGGTGTGCCAAGTCTCAGTCTGAAGTCGAACGTGAACAAGTAAAGAAGAAATAAGAAAGAGACTTATAAGTGTTCAGTTGTGATTATAGTTAAGACATTAATTAATCTATTGTTATTAATTGTTAATTAGTAAATAAAGTAGTGAGTAAGTGTTACCTGGAATTTCAATCAACGAATCTACGAGTAGAGGTGTTTGTGTGGAGAAGCAAACACGTAACATTATTTATGACCCATGATAGGTCAAGGGAATAGGCGGTGCATAATCGTGTAGAATAGTTGCATTTCGCACTGATTTCTGTTAGTTGAAACTGGTATGTTGTCTGATTTCAAAATGCTTCAATGAAAACAAGTAATATTATCCAACAAAGAGCTGTAGGAATATGCTAACGAAATAAGAGGGGGGGAAGATGAAAATTTGGATTATTTTAGTAGCGGTAAAAGTTCAGATAAAAATGACAAGGATGAAATGGAAACTGATATTGTTTTACCTGATTTTGTGGGCGATATTCCTCAACAATTTACTGATAATGAGCTTCTATCAGAACTTGCCGACATTTTCATGTGAATGGATTCCCCAAATCATGTGTATGAAAACACTGCGGGCCCTTCTCCAAATATTGACAAAAATTCTTCGCCATTAGAAATTTTTGAGCCATTTTTTACTGAAGATTTAGTAAATAAAATAGTAAAGTATCAGACCGACGAGAGAACTGAACGAGGCGAATGAAACATTCGGTTAACGTAATTGGACAATAAGGTGGTGCCATTAGAACGGTTGCCGTGCGATTATGTAACAACCAACAATGCCTCGTTCACAGTGCACTGGTGGTAGCGCGCGATATTGCTCGTATCGAAAGGGTTAAAAGTTTTATTAAAATTTGTCTTCAAAGAAAAATGACACTCACTAATTTTATATATTTTCAAGGTATTTGAGTGCACAAGGTGCCGGAACTACACACACACACACACACACACACACACAAGCTGCAATCATACGACCTACCTTTTCAGTTGTGTTTATCGATTGCAAGTTTTTTACATAAATAATTGCTTTATCTAATCGACGGATTTCTTTGTAAATATTTTCAACGTGCTATGATATTCCTCTCTGGAACTGTGTCACTCTATAACCAAATGTCTTCGATGGGTAATTTGTTTCCACATATGAAGGTCTGCCATTGCATACTCGTGGAAATATTCTGTCAAAATAATAATGCATGGCACATACTAAAAATACTCTTTAATTTATATATCTATAAATGAGCATAAAACTTAAACAAAATACAAAGGTTATACAATAGTTTTAAAAGTAAAAAATATTATAATCTGATATGTTATAATACCTTAACGGCTAAAAATAACTATTAACAATATTAAGTAACATACTTAAAATTCATAGCAGATCACAAAAAAAGTATTGCAAAACATTTCGTTCAATGAAAACAGATCTAAGTATCGATATTTACAACATAAAAATATAAACAGCAAGCTCTAAATTTTCTACAGTCAGTCAATAAATTTTTTATAACGTCTCCGTCAAAATTTTAACAAAAGCGTTTGCTAGACAATTGAGCAAAAAAACTAAAATGTAACTGTTACGTAAATATATTAAATTAAAAATGGTCAACCTTAACTGCCACACTGTTAGCTGCGTGATTACTGGGCAACAGAATATTGTCCCAGTCGGTGTGAATGTCTTGCTCTGAATCGGTTGCTTTCAAACTTATTCCTAAACTTGGGAGTGTATTGGCGTAATGGGGAATATTCAGAATCACAGGCTTTAAAAACACAGTACCTAAAAAAATATTTACTATGAAAAAATGAGAAACAATTGGCTTCCTTTACGTGGGTACATAAAGTCTGATCACTTTTAAATTAACACGATAATTCAATACAGTACTGGGTTTATATGTCTCGTATCGCACTTTCGTATTTGGCGGGTCGTAATTTCAATAAATTTCCACTCCATGTGAAGCCTATAACTTGTCATTTTTTTTACCATTTTTAAGGTCATTGGTTGCTTTAAATTCCTCGGGGATTAAACTAACAAAATTTCTAATAAAAATATACGAGGTTATTTGACCCGTATTGCAGAGAACCAAGCTTTTTACCATTCTGGATATACAGATCAAATAAGCCCCATATGTCGATCTACGGCAGTTCATTATTACATCCACCAATTAATCCATTTCGAACCTTTAAAGGTGGTAGACATGTTTTTTATGATATTTCAAAGAACGAACAGATTTGTGGAAAGTGCCTGTAACTAAAATTTAACTCGGATTCTGAATCCAGTAAAAACTTTGATGACACAGACCTACCTTCCTAACCTGCCAAATTAATACCAAAATGATGTCATTTTAAAAAGTGGTAGTTACAATTTCTAAGAAACTATTGGCATGTTTACGGGACATATGTGCTCCGTATTGTAAAAGAAACTGTACTACGGGATTATATATATGCCCCATACCGCTAAATAAGCAAGTGGAAAAAAAATACCTACCACAGTGAACGTGTTAAGTAATTAAAGAAACAATATTTAGGATTGTATTATTTGCAGACTCAAGTTATACCGGAAAAATTGTTATTATTACAACTACAACATCTATGGACACTAATTTATTAGACAAACAAACAACTTAACAGCACTAGACTATGTTTACTGATAAGTTGCTTTTTAAGATAGTTTGAAAACGAGCTTTAGTTTCAATAAAATCTATGAGAAAAAACTCACCTTGAGGTCCACACATAACTAGAGGTGACAGCATTGTCTCACCTGAAAATTTTTATAAAATAAATTCGGTAAAATAAAGGTCAGGTTAGTATGTACACTGGTTTATACACACAAATAATTCACTAACAACGTTAACTCCCAAACTACTTCCAGCAAAATCGAGAAAACACGTATTTCGATAAGATTCAGGTCTGGTAGTTTTGCTGGACACCAGTACGAATAACTACTTTACATGTTTCCAAGACTTTGCAAAAACAGCATGCTTAAAACTCTTAATCTATAAATCCTTCAGACAATTACCGTTATCAAGATCTAGCGGTGGGGCATTGTCACACAACCTGGGATCAGAAATAACAAAATAGATCTGCTTTTCTTCTCCTTTTGGTATGGCACCTTCAGGTACTTCCAGCGACACCCCCCAATACTGATTAACCAAATGGCCCCCTCGATGATCAACAATAGCTGACGTAATATCCCTTTTTGCTAGGCCTAGAAAAATCTTGGGCGTTTCTATTAAAGTCCCTCACCACTTGATTTTCATTGATCCTTTCTGGTTGCAAAGATAGTTTTTTGTTCATCTTTGGGGTTCCCTCTCGGTTCTTTCTTGTGAAGGACAATTTTCTGAACAGTTTGGGGGTGCTGAAGCCTTCACTTTTCTGGTGTTTAAACGACTGGGTTTTTGTTAGTTTGGGTGTTATTTTTGGCGAGTTAGTAGCAGATGATGGGTTTAGTTTGTGGGCTATGTTAGGCTGAGATCCGTAAAAAGCTGGTTGTTCCATCATACCCCTTGAATGATAAAAAGGTATTTTAGTCCCAATGTTTTCAATGGTCGCCACTTAGTGGTTGAGGGTAAAAATTTACATAGGTAGAAGAGGGTAAGTATGGGGGTTAAGCTGGCATGCAATAATTTTAGTCAATATATCTAACTGTCTACATTTAATAAAACGTTGTCAGTACATACTTCCAAGGTATTTTAAAGTGTTTATAAACATTTCTTTACTAGTAGTTTTTGAAAATAGAAAAAATTAATTTTTTTAATCCTTTTCATTAAGTTCATAGGTTGTGAGAAGTTGACATACTGCATTGCTAATTATTGCACTTTCAGGAAAAAAAAAATCAGAATGTTTGCTTTATTATAAAAATAAAGTTTACATACTATTTTTTCATTCATCTATAGATAAAAGTATTGGCATAATAAATAAAATCTAATTCCAGATTATGATGAAAATGAACGTTTGGCCCAAAATAGCAAATTGATCTGAATCGGCATACCATGTGTGTGTGGTCTGTGGCTTGATACGTCTTTCTCGAACACAGCTAAACGAAGAAATCTGAAACTTTATGTATCTTAAAGGTACAAGGTAGAATCTTATTGAAATGAGGGGGGGGAAGCAGCTCTCATGAAAGCCGAAAAGAAATTTTGCACCCATTTAAAAAATTTATTATAAGTACCAATAAAATTAATATTTTTAATTAAAATTATCTATTTCCTTCATTTCTAATCAGATATCACGATAAGAACATACATATCAACACTGAGTATAGTTTCCACAAGCTCCAAACCACTCGATACTATACTCCACATGCAATTCTCCAACCAAGTCTGAAGATAATTAAAACTATTTAATTTTAATAAACTGCAGATGATGAAACGCGCGTCAAGCTTACAGTCGAGTGTTCAGGAGAATATTGTTAAGCTGCATCTAACCGAGACCGTTTTTTTTCTTATAAGTTATTTATAGTATATTTTTACCACCTGTTAATTTATATACTGATTTGTTCCCTTGGAATTTTTAAAAAGCCGACGTTTCGGTGCTTTAGTACACCTTCCTCAGGGCAACTAAATGTTAGTTTAGTTAAGCAACTAACAGGTGTACATGCGTTTATGTAAGAAATATCTTTTTATTTCAATAAAGTCAAAGGACAATGTAATTCAATCTGATCCCTGCATAGATGGGTGCCCATTGTAGTCCCACTAATTATCATCATAACCTCAAATAACTATCAAGAATCAACACGAACTACCTGTTTATAACCGGTAGATATATCCATGTTTACATCGAAGAAGGAACATGCTGCTTTTGAAGTCAAGGCAATTTGTGTTGATTCTTAAGTTATTTGAGGTTATCATGATAATTAGGGCACCCATTTATATGACTGTGTAAGTGGTATGCAACTGTCAACCATTTGGTGAATTCTAGACACAGCATTACATTAATGGTTTTATAGCATGACCTACAAAATATAATTTTAAGCCGCTAAATTGCAATTTCATTATTGACAGTAGTATTGACCAAAATTATATTTGATTTGACCAAATTGACGTTACTGATGGTCAATTGACCACCGATCATTGGTACTGTAATCATAATAGTAATCTGGAATTTTTGGCAAATATCACATTTCTAAAATTTTGAAATATTCCCAGCTTACCTCTTTATTTATAATCACACTGAAAAAACGGCTATATTAAAAAAATCCTTTGTCATGAATTAATTGAGACAAACGATGTTAAACTAATACACAAACATGGCAAAAGCTTTGTACAAAACTTCAGAAAGCTGTCAAAACTAGAGATTTATGAATTATACAGGGTGAGGCAATAGTACGTCTGACTTCGATATGTTCAGTTCTGTGATAGCTAGAAAGTTTATTTAAAAACATAAATAAACTAGACAAAAAAGTGTATAACTGGAAAAGACGATTCTACAGGATCAACTAAAATTTTTTTAAATGGAATGCCATGTATATCAGAACATTTTTTGAATAGTCTTTGTGGCCTCACTCCACTCCTTGTTATTATCGATTCTCTCCCAACCAGTTGGATGTAATGATTTTTTTTTGTTGAAATTATGCCATTTTAAAAAAATCAGTAGCCACAATTAACAACTTTAAGAAAAAATATGTAAGGACCAGTTATGAGACAGATGTCTGTGTCATGACACTTAGCCATGTTCTCTTCCTAAAAGTATGTGGTGGTCAAAAATAATTTTTAAATTTACAACTATTTGAACTGAATTTTCTCAATTTTTTTTTAAATGGATGATGTGATGTGGAATTGAAAAACGATCATTTTTTGTATGTACATCCCTATGGCTATTTGTAACCATTTTCGATTTATTGAACAATAACTGCAAAATTGGCAATAAAATTCAGCAATAAAAAATTAAAAACAATTTTTTTTTTTTTGTAATTCAAGAGAAGATATTATAAAAAAGTGCTCCACACATTGCCCGTTTTGATTGACACACATTTTTATCCGTCTTTGGAATAAGGTTTCTACTGTTCATAAAATTGCTGGGGTGATACTTCTAAAAGCATTTATTATCCTTTCCTTCAAATTTTGGATTGTTGTTGGTGTGTTGTTTTTATGGGCATCATGTAACACACTTATTATAATACCTTGAATTTTTGAAAAAACCATAATTTTTAATTTTTATTGCTGAATTTGCAGTTATTGTTCAATAAATTGAAAATGGTCACAAATAACCATAGGAATGTATGTACAAAAAATATTCGTTATTCAATCCTAGATCACATCGTCCAAAAAACATACAGGGAGTTCTATTTGAAAAAATTGAGAAAATTCAGTTCAAAAAGCTGTAAATTTAAAAATCCTTTTTGGCCACCCTGTATACTTTTAGGAAGTGAAAATGTCTGAGCGTCATTACACAGATGTCTCATAACTGGTACTAACATATTTTTTCTTAAAATCGATAGTTGTGATTGTAGTGATATTTTTAATATACACGTGTAAATGGTATAATTTTAACAAAAAAAAAAAAAATCATTACATCCAAGTGGTTGGGAGAAAGTTCTGATATCCTTGGCACTTCATTTAAAAAAATGTTACTTGACCCTGTAGAATCGTCTTGGCTCACCCTGTATATTCAAAAACAATTTCCATTCATAGACTTTTTGTCTAGTTTAGTTATGTTTTTAAATCAAGTTTCTAGAACTCAAAATATCGAAGTCGGATGCACTATTGCCCCACCCCGTATAAAAACTTTATAAATCTCTCAACTTCCATAATTTTCTAGTACTTACATTTACATTATTATTTTAGAAAACACTATTGTTTATACAGCAAACAAAATAAGTAAAATTTAACATAATTCATATGTACACAAAACCATAAAAATTCATACTATATACAAAAACATTAACACCAATAAATTACATGCGTAAAACCTCATGCTCTCAGATGCGAAATCGGATTTCTTGTGTGGAATTCGTTTAAGTTTAAAAGTTTATTTAATAACAAGTCCGAAAAAAGTTTGAAATAACAACTTTTTTACATCATCAAACCACCAAACATAAACATAATGTAAGCAAATAAATCTGTATCCATCATTAAGGTGGTATTGTTTGCATCTAAATCGATTTGAAGTCAAAATAAGCACAAACGCCTTTTTCAACATGTGAGTATATTATGAGCATGTATACCAAAATTATACGGAAAGATATGCAAAACTGTGCCTGTCAAAATATCCGATTTATCATCGCCGCCCATGAGAATATTGTAGTTAGTTAATTTCAAGAGTTAAAACAAACAATTCAAATAAAACCCTTTGAACATACCAAGTTACAACAATTAAAAGTCCAACATATAGTGTATCCTATGCAGAAACAACAGTTACAAAATATAGAGCAAAGAATATATACAAATAAGTAGAAAAATGCAACCAGTGTACATACTTACAAAAACAAAACAACACTAAGACTAGTATGGTATCATTACAATCTAGCATACATTTTTGTGAGATGTAGGTATTTAAAAAATAATCGTACAAGGTGTCTCAGAACAGTAGCATAAAATTTTTCAGATTACTAGACAGCAAATAAAGACCTAAATCTACATGTTCTACATTAATTCTTAATTCCCACGAAATCTAATTCCACGAGGTCTAAAACTCCGATACTATTTTCCCATAAGGTTTAACGTATCACCCTGAATATTAGGGACGTTTCATGTTATCTAATTCCCATAAGATCTAAACCTAAATACTCACCCTGTGTATTTGTTATATATACTTAAAGTAGTTTCCCATCGTCTCGTCATAATTGTATGAGTTTCTGATCTCTTTTCAAGTATCTCGTTTAAATATTCTGGTGTTTCAGATCTGATATATATGAGACAGCAAAAATGCACCCATTGTCTGGTTTTCATGTCCAACCAGCCATTGTCTCTAAGATGGAGGCTAACCACCACCACCACCACCACCACCACACCAAGGTGTAAATATTGATCAATAAAATGATTTGATTTGAGTATGTTCTCGATAGAGAACATGTAAAGCAAATCGTACACAGAAATTTTGTACCTTTTGAAATTTTTTTGGAATTAACAACTAGCGCTTGGGCCATATACGGAATCACCATAAATTAGGGTACTGGAGAGTCACAGAGTTTTAATTTAGCTTTCTTACTTATATAGTTTTTTAGGTGGTATAGACCTTTAAGTTTAGTATATGCTGACTGACATAAGTTAGCCACATATTTCGAGAAAGAAAGCTTATTATCCATAACAACACCTAGGTTTTTTACACATTCACTGATTTTTATTATTTCACCATTTACTTTGAGCACTATTTCTTTGTTAATGACACCTTTTATTTTCTTACTTCCAAATAATATTGCATCAGTTTTGGTGGCATTAATTGTTAGGCCATTTTTAGAAGGGCATTCGTAAAGATTATTTATCAAGTCTAAAGCTACGTCTATGTCATTTGCTTCGAAACTAAATTTGAGTCGAATATCGTCAGCATAGTAATGAATAGAACAATATCTAACCGCAACTTCCAAGTCTGTGACAAAGATATTAAACAACAGTGGGCCAAGAATGGATCCTTGGGGCACTCCTGATTTGGTGATCAAATATTCTGAGGTCTTTTGACCTTCAGCTGTTATTAATTCGACGCATTGTTTCCTAGCTTGTCTATAATTTCGATACCGTTCCCAAGGAACTTCCCTGACACCAAAATAGAACAACTTCTCTGATAATAGTTCAAAATCTATGCTATTAAATGCTTTGAACATGTCTAATAAAACCATTATGGTAGCCATTGAGTTGAAGGAAATTATGCCAATTAGGATTTTCTGGCATTTTATTTTCTCGCCCATATTTAAAACAAAAAATTCTATCGGATATAAACTGAATTTATAAAATATGCATATGCCTATGCACGTTATATGCGAGATGACGTCATAATTAGATTTCATGGGATTTACATTTTGGGTTTTAAAATCTCGGCGTACTTTTAAATTGTCCTATTCAGAAAGCCTAAGAGATGGTAATTTATTGAAGTTAGTTACGGTAATGTTACCAGCAATTTATTTTTGACCATACGATCATAATGCTTAATCGTTAGTAATTCTAACCTCAAAAACACAAGAAAAAAGTAAAATTTTAAATTCTAACCTCAAAAACATGTTAAATGTCAAATTCCAAGGTCATTGGAAGCATCGGTAACTTACCGGTAAGTTATCGAAATAGAAAATATTACCACGATAACTATCGAGCCAACATCCATAGTTTTTGTTATCTTTATGACAACTCTGACTTACGCTCATCTTATGCTTTAATATTAATCTATGGATTGCTGTAAATTTTGATAATCGCTTCACTTAACCTGTCTATTGGACATGGCCACTGCCATCTATAAAAAATAGTTGCCGCTTCCATCCCAATGAGTCGATTACATCTGGATCGGCAAACAATGACTGAAAAACATTGAACCAAGTTAACGGTTGTCAAGTGACATGAAAGAATTCATTTCTTGCAAATGGTAGTGGTGAACAACTCCTGTCGATGGGAAATTTTCAGAAAGCTAACCATCCAACTGTTACCCAAAACTTTTCAGACGTTAATGTGAAATTTTATTTATGCAGAACTTTAAAATTTATTGAAGGCTCAATAACTTCGAGTATCTATATATTTAATGTGGCACGAAAAAAAAAAAAAGAAAAAAGCGTGGTGACTGATGTGTCAAAAATTGCCTCGGCAAAAAGTATGCTCTACATTAAACATTATTAAAAAACTGTAAATTTTTACATCTCACTTCAAATGGAGATATGTCCGAAATTCTTTGATCAGAATTATTTATAAGTCTCAATCTGGGCTAGTTTTATTGTAAATCGGTATTTTGTTATTGTTCTATCTAAAATCTTTAACATCCCACAAAAAATGATCCTAGACAGCATAATCCGACATAAAAACCAAGTTATACGCAAAACAAGTGCAACAAGAAAAATTACCTACCTCATATTGTGCCCCACAGGTTTACGATACAACTCAAATGCTGACCCTCTTTGCTCTCGTGACCCTTGCAGATCAACTACGGGTGGTCTGCTGTCTAGAATGTCACCCGGATGATGTTCCATACCATATGAGTTTTCGTGTTGATGTGCTATAGGGGTAATTTCGCTCCTACTAGCATAGGATATGCTTGGATGTCTCCTGGGAGATTCCTGATAAGGTGGAGCCATGTCATAATGGCCGCCTTGGTAACGTATGGCTGCTTCGGTATGGTACGGATTGTGATTGGGTGGGGTATTGTAGTAGTAGTTATGGTGGGGGGAGAGGTTCATGTTTTGGTTGCGCTGATCCTACAGGAAATTACTGAATTACGACCATGATCTTTAGGATTATTTGTCAAATTGAAAGAAAAAAATGTTAAATATTCAATCCGCATATTCCTTGGATAAACACCCTTTTTAATAGATAATTATTTAAAATGAATGGTAGCGGGTTTAGCATTGGACCTTGAAGGACACTTAAACCTATCAGTATTTCTTTACTCACCACAGGATTGCTATGACTTTTTCCATGTTGGTAAACAGGAGGGGGCTGCACCATCCCATCTCCAGTGTATCCTTGTTTATAGGGTGGTTTGTAATTTTTAGGCTTGGGTGGAGGGATCGGTTTGTATGTGTTACCATTTGGAGGCCCCATATGGTTTGGAGGGCCGCTATCGTAGCCATTGTGATGCATTGGTGGGCTTCTCAATGGAGACTGTTGGTGAATACTTAGCGTCGATTCTCTTAAGTCTTGATGAGAACTTCTAGTGTATTCGGGGGCGGTTGATTAGGAGGGTGAGAGGAATTGTTGTTGCGACTGAAACAGTGTTTGGAACAATTAAGATTAACCTGAAATTGCATACAGAGTTAACAATCCAAGTGTTTCGTTTTAAGTATTTACTGAGGTGTAGTTTATTTTGAACGAAGAAAAAAATTGCCCTTACCTGTATTTACCATAATCGGTCTTTGTTTCCATATGAGGTTTTCCTGGAATGTTTTGCTTTGCTGGAGATCTTGAGTATCTAAAACGAATTACCTGACATTGAGACACATTTAAACGTCTATTGGAATAATACTGAAATGGAGATTTGCAGAAGGTAATGCTCTCATCATTTTCTGATGATACCAACTTGGTTGACGAAAAAGGTCACAAAGTACAATCACTTTTACCCATTTCATTGATCTTTTTCACACATTCATCTATTTTTCAGATATAAATTGTAAATTACTAGTTCTACATTTTTCTTTAATAAAATTGATTCATTATTAACGATGACTTTTACTTACCTGTACATGTCTCTCTCTACAGACCCCCTTGGACTCATCGGATCCATAGGACTACTTTCCTTCTCAATTTCCCTAGAATTTCTAGGGCTGTTGTCAATGAGCTGGTCACCAGGCGGAAGGCCATATTTGAGATCTAACTTGGAACCGTGTCGGTGGGCATTTTGATCCCACCTAGGTCCTGAACTGTATTTGGACGGACTATTTTGAACATTAGTTGAAGTAGGGTCAATTTTGGAGAGGGTTGTTTTCAGATCATCATGTGCGTTTGGACCAATTCTGGTGTTGGACTGTTTGTTGAAGGAGTCATAGCTTGAAAGGGAATCCTAAGGAAAAAATATATCAATAAATTTAACATGTAATTGAGACAGATTAACAATAAATATAGTTTAAAAAAAAACTAAAAAACACGCTTTTAAAGCACATCAAACTAAAAAGTGAAAAATAATTATTAATATAAACTGAAAACAATAATGAACGAAAAATACTAGTATTATTGTGAAAAAAGCGTTGGTTGCTCGATATACGAAAAATATGGCACAAAGCGCCCCACGCTTTTTTTCACAATAATACTAGTATTTTTGGTTCATTATTGTTTTCAGTTTATATTAATAATTATTTTTCACTTTTTAGTTTGATGTGCTTTAAAAGCGTGTTTTTTAGTTTTTTTAAACTATATTTATTTTTCACTTTTTAGTTTGATGTGCTATGAAAGCGTGTTTTGTAGTTTTTTTAAACTGTATTTATATTGCTTATTGATGCTGATATTATAACATATTACGATCCAACAGATACTTCTGTCCGTTTAAAGTGGGTCAAAATCGAGTCCAAAGAGTCGGTTACAAACAAACATACAGGTGAAGCTAATAAAAGCGTGTTAAAAATAAAAAATTGTTTGAAGTTGCGAATTAAAATTTACTGGCCACTTTTAAAAATGACTACCTTCATTTAAAAGTGACCACAATTTTTAAAAGCTCATGCCTGGTACATTTTCATAAATGATCAAAAGAATACCTGATAAGTGACCAAAAACTATAGGTAAAAGTGACCGATTTGTAAATGACTCGACTCTAAATTGGATATCTTTTTCTCATGGTATTATACATCACTCTATTCCTCATGGCTAAAGACCACACGTAAATGAACTGGCACAGATCGAATACAATGTTTACTGCGTTAACTATTGCATATCCATCAATCAAAAGGCATTTTTGATCGATTGATTGAAAAATAGTATATTCCAGGTGCGTACATATCGTATCACACATAGGTATACAACATGGTGAAAAATAGATGCAGACGCACAATTTTAACCCTTTCACTGTGACACTCGAATTCGCTATACAGGTAGTGAGAATGACTGCGGTAATCACTTTCGGCAATATCAACTTTCCACAACTAACCTCCAAAATGGTGCTTGTATTTTTCGTTCTAGAAAAATATGGAATGCCGACCTGGAGAACAATAAAAAATGTGTGTTCCTCTATGTAACCGATGCAATATGAAGGCATCTGCAGTGTGCTTAAAAAAAAACACATACATTTATTACATGTAACATATTTAGCACATAGACCCCATCGGATTGCAGAAACGGTTAAAGGTTGGAGACATTTTCTAAAGTGCTGTCTCGAAGAACATTATTTAAAGACGAATTTATTATTATGTTTGTTTTGTTCTGTTTATTTACGGAATAAATCCATTACAAATTATAAATTACAATGAAAGATTATTATGTACAGATACTTAAAAAAAAAAACAAATTATAGTTAAAAACTAAGAAAAAAGAAATGCAGATATATACACACATATACACATATACATATATATACACACATATACTTGACGAGTGTAAACGATATTGTATTGTTACACAATAAATCTCTCTCTCTCTCTCATGTACATACATACACATATACACATACATACATATATGTACAAGAAATTTTTAAGATCAAGATATGTCACCGTAATTTTTTTCTTAAAATTTATTAATGAACAGTTAAAGAAATCTGAATTTTCATTTATGCAATCTGCATATCTACACATTCGAGGAATGGGTAAGAAATATCCATAGTTTGTTCTATAATATTTATTAGAAAAGAGTTTATGGTTCCGTGAAGTTTATTTCATTTAGAAGGTAAGTACAATCATAATTTCCATTAACTATGTTAAATAGTAAATGTAAATCAAAATAATTTCGCCTTTGTTCTAATGAAGATATGTTTAGGAGTGAGTGTATTTCGTCATAATCAATATCCTCCCGTGGTATACCTAGTTTATATACAACATATCTTAGAAATCTATTTTGGATCTTTTCAATTTGATAAGTATGGACATTGTAATGAGGGGACCAAATCACACTAGCATATTCTAGTGACGATCTAACCACTGCACAATAAACACTCTCCGATGCCAGTTCCCGTCACTTTGGTGCTAGTTGGGATATCCCGCTGGCGAGTGGCTGGCGGCCAACTGTGAATACCTGCGTGAGACTTTTGCACACGATAGTAGGCTGCCAAAGTCAACAGGGAGTATAGAGCATCTGCGGTACATGACCTTATGGGCGTGGCTAACGTGTTACGACATGAAGTACACTAATTTGAGGTGAATTCAAAAATTCATAAATGACCAAAACTAACCGATTAATGATTATATAGTGACATTTCAATATGCACATGCCCATCTACATTTATTTCTGTGATTACAGACATAAGTGGTTAAAAAAATTCCATATAGTAGTTTCTGTGAAAAAAAATGAATGTAAATTCAAACTTAAAGTACTCACCGATTTTGAATTTTGACTTCGTTCAAGCGATCCTGCTTTGTTGTTAAAATTTCCATTTTCGCCAGCATTTGTGTCATTACTGTCTACCTGTGGATTTGCTTTTGTTCCAAACAGCCTCTCATGAGCAGAACGCCTAGATTTTTTTTGTAAAATAATCAAATTAGTCTACAGGCCACTGGATCAAATTGAAAAAAAAAACCTTTTTAAATGATACTTCTTTATTTGAAAAAAAAACTTATTTCTAAAATTCTTTAATTATATTGGGGCTCGCATTCGGTGACATAATTAACCTCATAAAATAAGTTTTTAAAGTGTTTACAAAGTCAATTGAAATTGGTCAGTGTTAAAGCACAGAACCGGGCGCACTTAACTTGATATTTTGTCCTATGTATTTAGCAATGGTATCGAGAATCGAATGGTAGTTGAAATTGTGCAGGCGAGTTCAAGACTGGTAATGTAATCAGCCTGAATGAACCATCTACGACTGCACGTGTTTAAAGATAATAAAATGGACAGGCCCACTAGTATAAAAAAAACTCGTTAAATCGTTTCTCAGCAGTCAACGTGGACTTGTGAGATGTGCCGACGTTGGCCTTGGTTTGAGGACGATTGGCTGGGATCCGGATATTCGTCAGTCCGGTTGGTCGGTGGGTGTTTGAGTTATATCAGTCATTAGTCAACATGGACTCGATGTCACCTAGTTCTTTATAACATTTTTCTAGTGCAGTGCAGAAATACCTATTATAATATCAAGTGTGGTTCAGTTTATACTTATTGTTCATATAAATATTTATTACTATATAAAAGGTAAAGATATTGTATTATTTTAAGATATTGTATTATTTACTAATTTATCATGGCTTTCTGGAGACCATTTGAAACAGAGGATAATATAATAACGCCCGAAAATTCCGAAATAGTTGAACCGGTTATTGTCGAAGAAGCCGAAATAAATTTAGAGTTTTAAAATAAAGATTTAAATTAAAGAATTAAAAATTAAAAAATATTGATGATGCTACCAAAAATGTAATACGGCGTATAATTTATAATATGTATGAAAAAAATATAGTTCCTACGTTAAAAATGATTCGAGAAATATTAAGCGATTATCCTGATTATAATTATAGTTCTTTAGATACACTACGAAATGTTTTATTAGAATGCGGTTTTAAACATAAAAAACTTGACAGTCATATGGTAATTATGGAATCGCGACGTATAGTAGCACTTCGGGTAGATTACTTGGAAAAAATCAGAGAATATCGTAAACTAAACAGGCATATAGTGTATCTAGATGAGACGTGGTTTGACACGCATGATGTTGTTCAGTATGGTTGGGTAGATGGTTCAAATAATTGTGTTTTAAATACTCTGTGTTCTAGAGGAAAATGCGTTATCATACTTCATGCGGGAAGTGAAAACGGGTTTGTACCTAATGCGTTGCTCTTGTCGGCCAAAAAAATATCGCAGTCTTCTGCAGACTATCACGAAGATATGACAGCCGATCTATTCGAAAAATGGTTTTCAGAACAGCTTTTACCAAATATTCCACCTAAATCGGTAATTGTATTAGATAATGCTTATCACTCGCGAATATTAAATAAAATACCAAACACCAGTACAAGAAAGGAAGACATTTTAAAATTCATGAGAAAAAAATATGGAAATTCCTATAAAACGCGAATTACTGAAAAGAATAAAAGACAGAATTTCAAAAAAGGAATATGTCATAACTTATCCAATATACACGGTCATACACTTTTGCGCTTACCTCCGTACTATTGCATATTTAATCCTATCGAGATGGTTTGGGCAACTTTAAAAGATCGTTTGTGAAAATGTAATGACTCTCCAACGTTAAGCGCGGTAGTAGTTGATCATATAAGAGAAGTAATAAATGACCTCGACAATACTGATTTATGGAAAAATTGCGTTCAGCATGTAATTAATAAAGAAAATCAATATCCAACACTACCCCCCATTGCACCGATTATAATTCAACCGGGTAATGATTCCTCTTCAGAAAGTGAAGATTCGGACGCGTCAACTTTTAGCATTTAACTTTTTTTAATATATATTTTCAGAACAAAATATTTAGCTATTATATTAGGTATGAAATTTACTTTTTTTATTGTTACATTGGAATATATTTTATCTAGTTGACAAGAAATTTTAATATAAGTTACTTTATTCTAGAGACATATTTTAATTTTGTTTTTATTTATGTTTTATCTAAATAAATATTTATTTTTGTTGTACTAATTCTTTGCTTTGGTTAAGAAACTTACATTTTTATTTTTATTTTTATTTTAGAAGAAACTTTAATTTTATTTTTTTACTATATAACATCCTTGCCCCTCACTAATCTAACTTGTCCCATTCCCTCATCATGGCAAGGATATGTTTATACCTTCTCGTTGGTCCTTGCTGGGCAATAACATATTTCAATATAGTATGGGTTAACTTTAAAACTAAACCCAATAAATTTAAATATTTAGACTTTATATCTAAAACTGATATAATATTTCAAAAATATGTTATTGGCGAAATGAACAATAATAGCCTATCTAATAAACAAAAAATAATAAAAATTAATACAATTTTCAAAAAAAGTATAACATTTTCTTATGACAAGCATTTCTATTTACCTCCGCCCATGTACAATAAAGAGATGCCCACGGTTTTTGCAGGCTTTTAGTTCTTATACGGTTTCAATTAACTTCGTAAACACTATAACTTCTACCACTAAAAACATAGGCCACTACTGTTTTAAGAAAGCCTCCTTCGAAGATATACAGGGTGTTTCAAAACGATTGAGACACCGCTAAACGTAATAAAAGAAAATTTCCAAAACCTAACCTCAAGAAGTAATGGTTTAAAGTGTCAGAGAAAAGTACTGTAACTAGTGTCCTCCATAAATTGTGACATGTGCAGTATCACCATTGTAATCATGTACCTACCAAATGTGACATCGATACACATCATAGTCTTTGAAATAGACAAAAAATTAATAAAAAACTTAGACTTTCACATCCTGTATTTTGAAAGCGAAGAAAATTGGATCTCTACCTTATATGCTGAATTGACTTGGTATGACATCAAAAACCTACAGCTAAGCGATGTCCCAATCTTTTCAAAACACCCTGTATATGAAATTTCAAACTTCTTGCTTTACCAAAATTAGATAACCTATTAACTCGAGGTATGTTTAAATATCCAGCAATATTAGAAAATTGCAGACAAATGTTTCAACATGGTGCAGATTAGAAGAAATTGCATGGTTGCCAAATTTTACTAGTCGAGAATTTAGTTCAAGAGCTAAGAGAAAAATACCTACCTCAGTCTCAACAGATTTTTTATTAAAGAATTTAATCAATTTTGATTAGAGCTTTATTGACTATATTTTGAAAAAAAAGAGTGACTTTTAAATTTTATCACATATAACTTCAATACCCACTAACTAACCTCTATAAATCGCCTTTAAGATAGCATTTTGCACTTTTACGAAACTAATACCGACAATCAAAAAACAATACCCACCCATTTGGTATTTTATTTGGGGTAGTCAACAGCCCCATGGGTTTAACAGCCCTATCAACTCTCGGTGGCAAATCGGGCACTTGTCCGTAAACTCCCTCCTTAGCAGGGCTCTGTTCACTTATACTATGCCCTTTATTATGGTTATAGGCATTGTGGAGAGTGCTAGCTTGCCTTTTATGTTGCAAATTCCTATCACTATTAAAATCGGTCCTTCTGTCGGGAGAATTAAAGTCATTTCTCGAACCAAATTCATTCCTAGCATCATTCATTTTCTGGTACTCTGATTTTTTGATAGGATTCAGATGAGTAAATTGGGCTTTTGTCACTATAAATAGGATTATTAGGGTATGGGCCCTGTGGGTCAAGCGATGAAGGTATGTCAGGGTTGGAAAGGGTGTAAGTGGGGTCTTTTGTTAGTGGAGAGTCTGTTGGAGGGGTCTGAGGGTCAGTCGGGGCTGCTGCTGTTGCTGACTGTTGCTAAAGCCATATCTCGAATCATAACTGGGCTGTAATAAAACAAAATAGAATTAAGGACCTTTACATTTAAAAAAAAGTTGGGTTATTCCTCATTCATATAATGTTTCACTTTAACAGGTATGGGGACACTTGGAACAGATAGTGACGTAATTAAATATTACCAATCGGTAGGTATGCAGCAGTACTTTTCATGGCACTACTAAAATAGCAGCAATACTTCTACAAGTACGATGTTTTACAGGTTTGTGGTTTATTGATATGGCTTTTGCAGGGTTGTATTACTCAGGGGACAGCTTTTTACAGGCCTGTACTTAAGGAGCCATGACCCTTCTACGACCTTATTATGTAATACAACAGACCTGTACTAGAAAACGTACTGCTGTATAACTACGGTAATATCCTATGATGTCACTATATTAACATCACCGTTTCAAGTGTTCCCATATCTACTCACTTTTCACAGGTACGGTCTTGTATTTCAGCTATTTTTTGACAGGTTGGTGTCAAATTTGGGCGGCATGTAAAGACATGTATTAACATCTATTGGACGTATGGAAACATGAATACTGTCATAGACATGCATGTTATCATAAATAAGGTGGTACATTTTTTACAAAATAGTATTAGCGTTTTAAGAGCATCACGATTTTTAGTTAATTTGAATCTTTTTTTAATAATAAAAAAAATTACCTGAGAGCTGGACATATCGAAAATGCAAGAATTTATCTTGAACAATAAATAAATATACCAATATGTTAAAAAAGTTCAGTTTACTAAAGACCAACATGCTTTTCAATCAAAAAATTGTCAGCTTGCTTTAGTGAAGCTTATTTATTTAAAAAAAAAACATTTCGACGATAATTTGTATGTTGAAAGAGAATAAGAATATGAAATTATTTTATTTCAAAAACCACCATTTTTTAAAAAAATTGACTCCCTGTTTTATTGATAACATGCAAGACTATGACAGTATTTAAGTTTCCATTATTTTCGTTCTCATCAAAGTGCAAAAGGCAGCAAAATATTATGGCGGCAAACGGTATAGTGATGGATGATAACCATGGTAAGACATGTAGAGGAGAGCGAGTCAACATATCATCTCTTTCACATTATCCGATGGGATCCTGGATAACCGCGCATCCCACCACACTTTGTCCCTCTACTATACGTTTGCACTGTACTATATACATTTTCCTTTACCTTGCCGAAGTTTTTTCTTTGTCATCATCGGCAAAAAAAGTAGAAATACTAAGAACACTTTAAATGAAATGTGGGAGGGACAATCATTGCCAATAACAGAAAAAACTCAAAAAATTCAAAATATTTGAATAATATACATATATTTTTTTTGTTCCTTAGATTATCTAAAAGATATCCTTACTAACCTGGTACGGAGGTAACACATCCGTTGTGCTACTATCTGGCATGACGACACTGGGGTCAGAGCTAGCTTTAGTCAATCTGCCACCTGTGGTGCCGCTTCCCGACATTCCCGGAGAAGTAGGGGGGTCCAGGACTGTGTTCTAGATCGCTTTCGGGAGAACTAGCATACGAAAGCCGCAAAGATGACATTGGGAATAGGAAATCATCTGACAAAGATTCTTCAGGCTGTAATTCACAGTATTTACACAGGGTGATACATAAGACACTACACAGCTAGCAATGTTATTAGAAAGAGCAAAGCAATCAAACAACGTAAAAAGAATGGTAATTACTGTTATATGTTTCTCCATGTAATTTGACAACTTACGGTGTGATTATTACTAGTATTATTATCAATAACTTATAGTTTTGTGACGTGAGATATTTTATCTCTGTGATGAATTAAATTTAATGCAAGGTTTTCAGCATCTAATTATTTAATCATTAATTTATGTAACTGACAGTCTTTTCAGTTTTTTTTTTTTTGTATATGTATAAATCTGGACAATCTACAAAAACAGACACTCAAAGACAAAACAAAATAACAGCGTGATAAAATTATGAAAAAAATGAACATTAATAATGAAATTATAATAATTATATGACAACACAATTATGTAGACATGCATAGAAGGTGTTAAGGAAAGGAAATTTTAGCATTGTCTTTGATTTTGGGAATAAAAAATTATATCGTTAAATCTCATTTGGTATAAATATAAATTGATTAATATCAATTTTTGTGATATTTAATTTATGTTACCTAATACTATGCCATATACATTTGGCGGATGATTTTTCTGTTTAAATAGGTATACATGGTGTTCTAAAGATGGCGATATACGGTGAGCCACGAAGTCACCGTATCTCACTTATTTGAAGAGAAAAAGTGCATTTTTACATGTTCTTGCGAAGAATGGGTATCAGTAAAAAACTTATCTATCTGAAACTATTTTCGAGAAAATCATGAAAAACTAAAATTCAAGACATTTTTATTTTACTTCAAATATGGTCACAGAACTACCTAGTGATGTTTCGATTTCTTGAAACCATCATCTACTACATTTTTTTTTAAATAGCGACTCATCTATTATTTGTCATTTGAGAATATTTTTTACCATGATTTTAAGCATATTTAATATGTCATAAAACATTAAAAACCGACAGTAGCTAGTAATTGGAAAGATGGAAAGATATTGTGAAATAATTGATAATGTGTAAAAACAAAGAGGTTTTGATGAAAAAAATCATTTTAGGCATTTTAATAAAAATTATTTCTAAATTTATTTTTTTTGTAACACAATTTACACAAATGAATAATGAATACAACCAAAAGAATTAAATATTATGTTCTATTATCAGCCTAATGCATGCCTCAATTCGCTTTCTGTTGTTGTTCATAACTTTTCGGAGGGTTGCAGGCATAATTTCAGCGCAAGCTTGACTAATCCGGTTTTCCATTTGTAGTCTATTTCATGGCTGCATTTTGCACAAATCCCTATAAAAAAAGTCCAAGGGCGTGAGGTCAGGTGACCTCGGTGGCCAATTAATAAAAGGACTATTTCTTCCAATTCACCTCTGGGGAAAGTTGTTGTTTAGCCAATTCCGTACTATCGGTTAGATTTGTTGTGAGTGAGTCTCAGTAGACCCTCCACTGCGGCCATCAGCAGGCCTATTGTGGCTCAATTCTGTACTATCACTGCATTGTGGATTGGGGCTCCATCAAGTTGAAATATCAGATTGTAATATGCAATAAGGGACAAGTTTTCAATTTCGATTGAAAATTCAGTTTGCAAAAAAAATTAAAAAACGTTCCGCATTTATATTTCCCTCAAAGAAATATGGCCCAATTATTTGTTCATTCAAAATACCGCACCACACATTCACCTTTTCTGAATACTAGCGTCGACAGTTTACAACCCCATGAGGGTTTTCAACGGACCAATTTCGAGTATTTTGAGAGTTAACTGTCCCATAGTTGTAAATGTCGCTTGATCTGAGAATAAAATATTTTTAAGAAAATTAGGGTTGTTCAAAAACTATCCCTGACACCAAAAGCAATATTCCAGCCGCCTTTCTTCGACTCCTTCTAATGTGTGTAAGAAAACAGGCTTGAAGGGATATACTTTTTTTTGACGGAAGCATCGCCAAATTGCATCCTTGGGTATATTTAAAATTTATTGTGGACATTCTCCTTAGGCTACACTTTGGATTTTCTCTCACAAACTGAAGAATTTTTGCATCTCTCTCCCTCACACGTTGTTTTTGTTTGTTGCACACTTTGCCAGTTCTATTAAATAAATTATTAATTCGCCAAACTTTTACATGGTCTATTGGGGGTCGATCTGGATGCAGATTATTAAATTCTGTAGCAGCTTCCCTCACTGTATGTGAATTATCACCAATTAATCTAACAATTTCCACTTTTTCCAGAGTTGTAAGCATTTTAATTGAAATAAAATATGCTAGAATACAAAAAATCAGACAGAATGCCAACAGATTTACTTGACAACTAATCTGACATTTACAAAATTGTCTTTTAGTAGAAACAAAGGAGTCAGAGCATGCTTATCAAAACGAGAAATTTGGAACTGGAATTTTTTTCATCAAAACCTAATTTTTTTTTAGAATTTAACTAAACTTCGGATTCAGGGTTTTTGAATGATTTCGAACAAGTTTTGTTAATACAATTTTTTGATTTCTTTCATATAATTTAGCATCGTAGATAGCCTTGCATTTAAAGATGGAAAGTGATTTTGTGGTTTTAAATAGACCTTGGTGACCTCTATCTTTTGAGACCAGTTTGATTTACATCGGACAAAAAACAAAAGAATTATTACGCTGTTACACTCTTAAGTGAGGCACACTGTATGGCTAGTTTCCCAGTGTTTAGCTATGAAACAATTATATTATAGAAATAGAATTACTCAGGCACCAAATAAACAAAGAGAAGCATGGAAAATTGTAAATGCTCTTAGAGGAAAATATAATAATTCTAAACTGGGTGCTGATGAAATGAATAATAGGCATCATATAGTCCACACTTGCTATTAAAAAATTCAAGATCGAGGCAGCACTCAAAGACTATATGTGAGGTTTTTTTTGAGTAAATTATGCGAAATAATTTTAACAAGACAACTTTGGTTTAATCATTAACGGCAACACTATTAATAGAGACAGTATCATATTTCAAACAAAATTTAAACTTTTTTTTTTTTTTGATTAGTGACTAAGGACCAATATACGAACGTGGTTTAACCAAAGTTCAAGTGAACTTGTTTAAAATCAAACCATAATTGTTCTAACAATCAAAATTCTGGATTATAATTAAGTTCAGCAAAACATTGGCTGAACAATGTTCATAAACTGCTCCTTAGACGGATATCTGTTAAAACAATATTATTTTTAAACTACACTTCCCCCGTAAACCTCCTCCTTAATGGTCAAAAATCTTAGATCCAACCTTGTCGGACTTTTATTTACATCTCTTTCCTCAACGTTTTCAAAAACATTATCACAGTCATAGTAAATCGGTTCTGACTGCTTAAAAACTTGAACATTTAAACTATCCTTTTCAAAACTCTCGCTAACATAAGCAATCTTATTTAAATCATTATTGTTATCATCAAATTCATTATAAACATGGGTACTCTTGAGATTATAAGGGAGAACGTTTCTAGTATTGTTAGAAAAGCACAAATCTCTATTAATGTCACTAGCAAAAACATCGTAACTACACAAACTACTTGCATTTGGATAATTCTCTTGGTACAAAGTACTCTGACTGGTTACGGGCGACATGTTGGGGTAATATTCACAGGGAGCATAACAGGAGGTGTTTGGTGTGGTACGGTGGATGAATTGTGGGGAACTGTACATGGAGAGGGGCGGTTTTTCTGTGACGGCTTCTAGAGTGGCGTTGTCGGTGGGGGAGAGAATTTGTGGATCTGGGTTGGAGGTAAATTTGGGGGAAGTAAATGTCGGAATATAAGTCGTATCCCTGAAAAATAATGGAAAGACAAGTGAGATCACCACCACCAGTACCTACAATATAAAGCATCAAACAAAATATTTTGTCACTAAATTAAACAAAATTAACTTTGATTTAGCCTCCAATTTTAATTTTTTATTTACAGTTGAAACAAAAATTCGGGTGAAAATTAGCCCTGAATTTGTTGTTCAATGATTATCGGTTTAATTAAATAATCTCTGTGACTAGGGGACACACCAACTTTTACACAATTTCAAAATAAAATAAAAATAACTCTCCTTTTTTCAAAATGCAGACTAATTTTATGTATTTATACGTTCACATACAGATCCAACTAAGGGATGAACATGAAAAGGTATATGACTAATTAATGAGTGAGCGACGGCATTTAATACACGCACGACTTGCAGAACATCAGCAGTTTCAAGGTTACGCCTAGCGAGTAGACAGCTGCACTCCGCAGACCAAACTCAGATCGATCGCATCAGTTGCGGTAGTGTACAATTTTTTTCATTTGCGAAAAAAATTATATACCTACATATTTCTGGACAAAAAATAAATTGCTCATACTAATGCCCATGGTTGCACCTTTGTGGTTTTTATTGTACAATCTGGTTTTAAAAAATTATTATTTTTGAACCAGTGTAGAAGAAAATGAGGGTGTCGAAAATTATCGAATGTGTAGAAAATAAAAGCAAGATGTCTTCCTGCCGGCTGATTTTAAAAATATATTCATGGTCACATTTAACAGATAGTAAAAAATAAACCGAAGATAGTTTTTTGGACACAAAACGAAAGCTGGAGGCTAAATTAATTAGATTAATGTAAGAAAAAAACAATATTAATTTTCTTACCTTGCTCTCCGACATCCAAAGAGCCCCACTTTGTTGCTTATCTATTATTTCCCTAACCTTCCTGTACCAAGTATCGGTGTTATCGTTCAAGGTAATCGTTCCACTGAAAACGTGACTCCAAACCTTGTCCAACTTTTGACACTGCTCGAGAAGTTTTTTCGAACTCTTATGAGCTGACCTAAATAAAAAAATCAGTCATAAATAGCCAAATCCTATGTCTTCTGGGGTACTGCTGTTGCGTGGATGTTTGCTTCTGGAGGTGCCGCCCTGGGAACATCCGGTAGGCATATAGCCAGTCCCTACCATTGTACAACACATAGTGTGAAAATATTTCGTGTATCATAATATACAGACATATGAAAACGCTACGACACAAAACTTGGCGCTGTATTGTGGTATGAATTGATAGTAGTTGAAATTAGAAAACAATTCATATCATTTAAGATTCTGAGTGAGCTATATCAAATTTCACACATTGATATTGAAGCGACAATATTTCACATATATTCTGCGCCATAATTCAATTAAGTGAAATACATTTTGTGATGTAACTAATTTTCCTTGCACAAAAATGTATTTTTTTTTTTTTGTAATTTTGAATGTTATGAAAGTCACAGTTCAAGGTACGTGATCGAAAATGAAATGATGAGCAAGGGATGTGGAACGAAATAATGACATTCTAAAGGTAATTTTGGTGCAAGGAAAATTATGAGGAATGACAAATTTGAATAGTTATTTTGTCATAAATGCTACACACAAGCGAATACAAATTTCAAAGTCCAATCTTGATGTTGAAACGTGGTATGAAATGTTTACAAAATCTACTATGATACAACGAGAAACTTCGTACCCTGATATGATTGGCCCTTTTCTTTACTATAGTTTAACTCGTCGATTTATACCAGGAGCCAGCATATTGGTGAGCTCTGTAATGATAGGAACTGGGTATATGCATCCGGGAGTAAACACCTCAGATTAATAATATAAAGATAAGTAACACCCATAAGAGATGCGCTGATTATTATGACCGATACATAAACAACAATTTGCATGTTTACATATCAATGTATCCAAAACAAACCAGGGGCGGATCCAGGCTTCAGCGTTTATTTTAATGCTTTTGCATAACTTAAAACTTAATAGGTATACAAAATTTGTTTGCTTGAGTAATGTATTTTTCAATGCTATTCTGCTGTTGTTATTTTAATCTCTGTTTTTTTTAAGTGATAAACAATAAGTGATAAACTTTAGTTTTGTGTTATTAGATACTGATTAATAATCGTTATAAGGATTTATATAGTGAATAGTTGTTGAGAAACAATGAATAATAAATGTGTAGTGTGCGGCCAAAGAGGAAAACAACAGGGTTGTTTATCTTTTCACAGGTAAATAAACAAAATGTATCAAGGTCGGCATAATACGTGAATGCGACAGTGTGAAAGCTCAAATGTTGTTTTCTATTTTTTGTAAAGCTAACATTAATTTTAGTCATTTTTGATTCCATTTGAACAGTAAAAAATCCACATTTTATTAAAAAAAGATACTTATACAAAAATATTTATTTTAACTTGAATGGAAAGTTCATTCTTAAGGTAGCTCACAAACTGTAGATATTTTAAAGTCTGTTGATATTTTTTTTTAATTCAATTTTAAAGGTTCTTATTAAAAAAATGTGTTATTTTCAGATTTCCCAATAATCTGGTGAGAAGAGAAAGTTGGTTGAAAGCTCTCAAAATGGAAAATGCCAGTAAGTGGCACTACGTGTGTTCAGAACACTTAAAAAAAAGTGATTATACTATTAAAAGATCTGGATTAATAGTCTTGAAAATCAGTACTGTTCTATTTTTCCCCTGGTAACACTATCACCATGTTCATCACATGTACTGTCCAGGTTATTAGAGAATTATATTGAAAATTATTAATATACTAAGTAGTCACTGATTCATATCTCATGAATTAATATCAAGTAGATACTTACAAAGCATCAACTGCTTTGTTTTTATGTTACTTTTATTATGTTGATATTTTGTCAGAATTGGATAAAAATATAATAAAACTTCAATTTCTTATTAAATCAAAATTTTCCTTAAAGAATTAAAAATATTAACATTTTGAAAAAAATTGTTTTTTTAAAAATTTTATAAATTCGCCTAATTGCACTTACATATATCAATCAAAAAAATAGATAATGGTAAATGTAGAACATTAAAAGTGTAATAACTAAAATATTTAAAAGTTTAAAAAATTAAAAAAGTTTAAAAATAAATAATTAAAATATCAGTCACGCTTACCTAATGACCTCAAAAAACCAAATACCTATTTGGTATTTTGTCAATAAAATCATCATCGTCAAATATTGTAAAAGTAAAATAATGTAACTTATGTTGGACTTCAGTGCTTATGTTTTCGTGTAGTCTGAACAGAAACAAATTTTATATGTATAAAGATTTGAAAAAATTAACAATAGTTCTCAAAAAAAAAAAAAAAAATACTCTGTAAAAACATTATCTTTATTTATTCATACATCGGTCGGGGAAAAACTACGTTTGTAAACTAGAATTTAAAAAATTTAAAAACAAAGAATCAGTTTGTTGTTCATTAATGTGTACAAGGGATGGCTATAATTTTATATATTTCTCTATTAGGTTGTTATAAATTCTGCTCAAATTTTCAGTGTTCGTTTTTTATTGACAGTATTACTGTGTCTGTTAATAAGAATCATTTCGTTTATTAATCTTTTTTTGTAATTTGGTTCGTTGTCTAAAATTTTAACTTTATCGATGAGAGGCATGGTTTGAATCAAAATGGTGTGTTGCAAGAGCAGTTTTTTTCTTTTTTTGTTAATACGTCTTGCATTACACGAGTATTTATGTTCATTTATCCTCGTTTATAGCAATTGTTTTGTTTGTCCTATATATACTGCACCACAACTGCAAGGAATTATATATACCAAATTTGTTTTATACTCAAACATCAATTTGTCCTTCATTGTCGAGTATAAACTTCCCACCTTTTTCATGTGGTAAAAAACTATATTGGAACGTTCATTTTTCAAAATTCGTTTCATTTGTGGTGAAAGACCTTCAATATATTTCAAGATTTTTTTCAAAATTTTAATTGTGTATATATACTATATTTCCAAAATTACATAGAAAATGTGTGTTATTTGTTGTAGTCCTGAAGAAGACAATAAATATTGTCGAAACGTCGATTTAATGAGAAATTGAGATTTTATTAAGTACATTTTTATCCAGTTCCAACAAAATATCAACATACTGAGTAGTGGTGAATACGGAACTCCTATTAAATGTTACTTTTATTGCAGTGATGTAGGTTTGTATAATTCAAAGAATTCTCACTTATTTCAGCCTTGAAAATTATATTCCTTTGCCACCATTAGTACCCAAGATAGCAAGGTTTTAATTTAAATATACAGTGCGGTGATCCAAAAAAATTTTTGGAATCACTGCATGCTACATTTAAAGAACTTAAAAACATCTACAATTTGATGTGCCGGACATGGCCGTTGCTTAAAAAATAAGGACCAAGGGAGTTTAAAGTGGCGGGTCCTGTATATTTAAATTTAACCTTGCTATCTTGGGTACTAATGGTGGCGAAGGAATTAAATTTTCAAACAAATGAGATTTCTTTGAAATATACAAACCTACATCACTGCAATAAAAGTAACATATCAACAAAACAATTGATGCTCTGTAGGTACCTATCTACTTGATATTATTTCATGAGGTATGAATTAGTGACTACTTAGTATATTATTAATTTTCATTATAATTCTCTACTAACCTGGACAGTACGTGTGACGAAGTCGTGATGGTGTTGCCTGGGGAAAAGTGAAACAGCATTGATTTTCTACACTTTTATTTCAGATCTTATAATATTATAATCACTTTTGTTTTAAGTGTTGTTAACACACGTAGTTACAGTTACTGGTATTTTCCATTTTAAGAGCATTCAGCCAACTTTCTTTTCTCTGCAAATTATTGGGAAATCTGAAAATAAACACATTTTTTAGTAACAACCTTTAAAATTGAATTAAAAAAATATCAGTTGACTTTAAAACATGTACAATTTGTGAGCAACCTTATGAATGAAATTTCCATTGAAGTTAAAATAAATATTTTTGAATAAGTATCCTTTTTGACAAAACGTGGATTTTTTACTGTTCAAATGGAATCAAATGTTGTTTTTGTAAAGATATCATTAATTTTAATTATTTTTGAGCTTTCACACTTTCGCATTATGCCGGCCCTGATTTGTTTTGTTTACTTACCTGTGAAAAGATAAACAACCCCGTGGTTTTCCTCTTTGACCGCACACTACACACTTATTAGTCATAAGTCAATAAATATTTATAAATAAGTCTTTTATAACTAAAAATCGATTCACTGGTCTACAGTGGTTTTGTTGCCCTAGAAATAAGATTGATTTTGGATATATTTATGCTCACAATTCATGAAACTATCAATGATTTTGTAAGATTTGCTCTCGTTTTTCTTTTTAAATCTTTATTTTCATTTTACATTACAAAAATCGGAAAACAAGAAACAAAATAACAGATATATTTATAATGTCAGTTTTGTTTTGAAAAATTAGGATACATCGAAGTAAATAGAGAGGAAAATGTCGAAAACATATGTTATATTTCCATAAAACGCCTTTTATGAGCTTTTCTTTTATAATTTTTCAGGGGACAATCTCTTTTTTAAAGACCAGCAGTAATCTGCCATCATGTGACAATCCCATCGACCCTGATACCTTTCCTCCATCACTTTTAGATCCTGGTGGAACCGCTCTCCCTGTTCCTCACTGTAATTTCCTAAATTATCCGGAAATTTATCCAGATGATTGCGGAGATAGTGTAACTTGATACTCATATTTGCTCCTAGAGTCTGAAAGTTTGTCAGCATATTTTGTACAATTTCTTCATAATTTTTTTTCTTCGTGATGAACTCATGTTTTAAAAGACAAGACAAATATATTATAATGGACATTCAGCAATTGAAACAAAATATTAACACATGACAACTTATCCAGATTCACGTGTAAGTACTTCAATATTTATCAAATAACTGAGATCTCAGCTGTTCTGCGGAGCAAGGGGTCTGAGAGTGGGGATCACGTGATGTTTGTATGCGCGAAAAAGTTGCGCAGAAGCCTAATCATGACTGGGAAAATAAATTTTATTGCTAACAAGCCGATAATTGTTCAAAATATAAGATATGTAAAAATCATAAAAACAAGAGCACATTCAGTACTTTCATGAATATATTCGTAATTTGGGCACTTGAAAACATAAAAATTTGCAAAGATATCCAGGGCAACACAAAAAAAATTTTTTTGTTGTAGAGCTGTGTACTAATCACAGTACCAAATAATAAAACTTTAAAATCACTTTAAAACACAGATTAAATTGACAGACGCCATCTTACAGAACACTATTTGTTGTCAAGATGGGGATAGATCGGGCATCGATCGGGTTTCTTCGTGCTGTGTTAGCAATTCTAACCAATAGGAATTAAACCAGTGATAATATTTACATATCTCGCGAGGGATGTAGATGAATCAGACAACTTTTTATGTTTTGTTACTCATCTTCTAGTATTATTAATCTGAGGTAAACGCCCAGTAACCGGTAAAGCAATAATGGTCACCATATTATTTACTTTTGTCAAAGTTCATTTATTGTTTTTATTAAGATGTAGATATCACTTACTTTGGTAAACCGTGCCTTAGTTGTTTTACCACCATCTTAGTTTCAGCCTTGAAGAAAACCACTATGGGGTACATCTGTGCGTAGTTCAACCTTTCGACAGCATTCGGGGTTATATCCAGCAAAGCATGTTTCCCTGTTGATATCACGTCTCTTATGGCAGATAACCTTATAATATTCGAATTTGACGACGATTTATGAGATTTAGAACTGGTTTCCTCAACTGTAGCATCCAATTCTAGATGTTAAAAAAATTATAAACCATTGTAAATATCAGTTGAGATGTCTAATTATACAAAATAAATATATAGACCATTCATGATTATTTTGCATAAAAGTGGGTTGTGGACAACTGAGATAATTGTATTCTGTGTTCTAAGAGAAATACATTTTTGCCTACATTTATTTTAATTTGAGGTTAGAATCTGTGATGGAAGGCATGGTTGCCACATTAAAGAAAAAATACTGTACGTGCTTGATAGTGATGTCAATACTGTAAATAAATAATAATGTATCACTTACGAGGTGAAATGAACTTATCCGGAAAGTCTTTCAACAATTTTTCCCTGGCGACGTCAGCAATTGGTCCAAACAGTATCACAGGCCTAGTAAATCCAGGATGCTTAAGTAGCACTCTCTCGTATGCTGGAAATTTGGAAACGGTATCCGAGAATAAAATATCATCCCAGTGTTCCTTCCCCAGACTCTTCGATCTGCGGTTCGAACTTCGTCGTCGCTTAAAAAAGCTGCCCCTGGATTCATTCGCCGACATTTCTTTTTTAGTAGCATTGAACTGAGCTGTGGCTAGTTCCTCAGCTCGCGATTTGTTCGGGATAATGCCTTTTTTGGACTTCCTGGTTGTTGCGACCTATAAAAATAAATTGTTCACCGTGTACGGTGTAAGATTTTCTATTCTCACCTATCCTAAAAACTTGCCAACACCCAACAACTCCATTGTAAAGGGTGTCTATAACGTGGAATATATCACCGGAACGGAATGACATTTCCCCTTTGGCAGGGTTTTCGTAATGGAAGTGCGTTTTGATGTAAAAACTGTCTCCTTTTTGCGAAGCGACGATGCTGTCGTATTCTTCTTTACAAAACTGAACTATTAATTCTATTCTATCTTGCAGGCTCAGTAGGAATAAAACTGCTTCCTCCCTGGTGACACCGGTCATATCCATATCGTTAACCTTAAAGGAATAATTACTATAAAATAATAATTATAAGATTTTCCTAGAACATTTATCATCAAGACTAGATAGAAGGAAACCAAATCACATGATGAGACATGTACAGAGTAATCAAAGAGATCAACTCTCCAAGTCGTTTTTTCAAACACGGTAAACAATATTTGAATGACTTATTTTTATTTTGTAGCTATTTGTTTGTTCCACAATTATACATTCTATGAAAAAAAGTTAAATTGTAAGATTGTGTGAAATACAGTCGAACTTCTATATTTTGAAATTTTGTGTAACCCGAATATCTTTCTGTGCCCTTGATATACAGGATGGTCCAGTTTCCTAAGCACAAACTTCAGGAATGCGTAGAGTATGTAAAAAAACCGCTGCCAATTATTTAGGGATCAGAACTTCCTCACCGTAGTAAACCTCGACGTGTGGTGGAGTTTAAAAAATAAAGGTGATTTTTGACGTTTCAAAAAAAACTCGATGTGTGACGTTTCAAAAAAGTCACACTGGTGGAATGTCATTAATATATTTTTTTTTAAAGTAATTTTTGACGTTTCAAAAAGTCACATTGGTGGAATGTCACTAATATTTTTTTTTGACATTTCAAATTGACGTTTCAAAAAAGTCACATTGGTGGAATGTCACTAATAGTTTAAAATTTGAAATGCCAAAAAAATTGTTGACATTTCAAATTGACGTTTAAAAAATTTCACTAATATTTGTTTTGACATTTCAAATTTTAAGAACCGATTTTGCTCATCAATGAACTCAGTCTCTTCCTTGACCTCTAGAATGTGTGTACCAAATTTGAAAGCTTTACCTCAAAAACTGTAGCTGCTATCGCGAACCACACACACAGACAGAAAAATTTTTTTTGTCTGAAATTTAATGTATCGTCATAATTCGTTGAGATTCGTCCAGAAATGCAATAAAAATTTTCTAAATTTTTTTCACGAATATATACCTTCCTAACTTTGAGGGGTGAGGAAGTAATAATAGGGGTTTCTTCTATGAACATAATTCGAAAAATGCACTATTACTTGGATACATTGACGTAGATACGGGGGTTACATACTTCTTTTATAGAAATAAGTAGTACGCCAATGGATATTTTTGAAAAAATCATAAACTACTAAATTGCCCATAGCATTGTAAAGAAAAAAAGTGTTTTATACTATACAAATCATGCGAAAAAATTAAGTGTTTTTCCAAAACGTGCCTTATCTGTCGACAGTGACATTTCAAAGCGGGTCTTTTCCATTGGGCCAATCGGTGGTAGGTATTTCGACCACGTGATTTGCTGCGAATCTATGTCGTGTTTAATCACATCATTATAAAAGAGTGGTTGCATAAAACGTTTGTGCAAGTACGTGTATTACTTTATTATTTTCTTGAAAAATATCGTTTGGCATATAAAATTTTATAGAGTAGAAGATACAGTAAAACCATCACCGCCAGGGCATGGTAGAAAGAAAATCTCGAACCCAAGTCAATGGAAAAAACCATTGCAAAAATCCAAATTTAGTGTTCTTAATTAGGGAAATAAGGTAAAAATATAGGCCATCTGCGGAATGAGGCCGAACAAGCTGAATTTTTGTAGAGACCTTCGTTTTGATGTTCCAATGAAGCACAAAAAAATCTCATATGCCTACCCTTGTGCGTCTTGAGATATCGAAGGTCAAAGGTCATGAAAATCGGTTTTTCGCGAAAATCTCGCTTCCAATGCATCTGACGTCGTAAGAACCTATAACAAAACTTACGTAAAATAGTATTCTCTACAAAATTGTTCATATACATTTTTTTCGTACGACCAACCGTTTGAGAAACATCCCGATTTGACTCACTCGGCTCAAATATTTCAAGTAGAAAACTGCTCGCCAGATACAGTATTTCAGAACAGAAAGCGTTTTTTCTGTTAGCTATGTATGGTGCTCCAAAAGATGAAGTGAACCTTGACAAATTTAGATATACCCAATTCATTAAGGCTACACGACTTAATAGACCTGTTAAATTGTCCTCCCTTCCACCTGCCAGTGAAGCAGCTCGACAGCATATTTATCGGGTCTACTACCAAGTACAGATTTGGCTAGGGAAAAATCTACAACCCGAAGAATGGGGTTGGGATTTAAAAAACGACATACAGCCGAAAACAACACTACTGCCACCTGCTCCAGACGAACTATTAAATACAATATTCTGTAATTGTAAAAAGGGGTGTGGTGCGCAGTGCGGGTATAGAAAAGTCGGGCTGTCATGCTCCAAAGTTTGTGGTCAGTGTCACGGACAGGCATGCCGGAACCCGTCAACAGAGTTGTAAAACATCGAATACTTCAGTGACCTTGAGCCTGAAGAGGTTTTGCCAACAGACATAGAGCCAACAGATATAGAGGAAGCGTCTGACGAAGATATTGTGTTGATCGAGGTGCTAGTGGAACCCGACGAAGACGAGGAGGAAGGCAAGGAAACATAAGGCGTGGTGTGGAAAAGAATGTATTTTTTTGTTATTAATTATTTATTATATATTTTTTTTATAAATAAACAATTTTTTAACGGCTTTAATAATGGGAATTTAATTTTCCAGTCTAACAGATTAAGAAAAGTGCTTTTATATTTATGCCTCTGCAGTATAATACAGTATTACTTACCTATTACGAATGCGCGCTCCCGCTTTATCATGCTATATCTTGAAAACAGTTGGTCGTCCGAAAAAAATTTATATGAACAATTTTGTCGAGAATACTATTTTACGTAAGTTTTGTTACGGGTTCCTATGACGTCAGATGCACCGGAAGCGAGATTTTCGCGAGAAACCGATTTTCATGACCTTTAACCTTCGATATCTCAAGACGCACAAGGGTAGGCATATGAGATTTTTTTGTGCTTCATTAGAACATCAAATCGAAGGTCTCTGGAAAAATTCAGCTTGTTCGGCCTCATTCCGCAGAGGAAGTCTTATTTCACTGGAGTACTACGGCATTTTTGTTGTTGCATAAAAGTTTCTAACAAATTTATTTAGCTGAATTTTTTTAAAATTTATATTAGCTCACATAGGTAAGATACGCCCAGCAAATATTTTTCATAAAATTAGGTATCTCGTCTTGATAAAAGACGAATTTACTTATTGAGGTAATTATGACGTAAAATTGACTGGAAAAATACACTTTCCATAGAGTTTACCTATTGGTTTTACTTTATCTTTAAATTTACGTAAATAATACCAATAAATCTACCCCATATACTATTTTGCTTAAAAGTACCTTTAACTAAAGCAGCAAGGGAAAAACTAAAAAAATTTACCATACATTACTTTAAAGGTAATTAGTCTAAATAGGTAGTACAATTAGGTAACATTTACCTTTTTTAGTGACTGGAAATTGTTATAATGATAGAATATCCTAACTAGGTAGATTTTGTTGGATATCCTACGTAATTTGTACCCACATAGCAACCTATTTGGTCGCCTTTGTTACGCTCCTTTAAAGTAATATTTGGTCGACAACGGCAATAAATTCTACCTAGTTTATCTACCTGATTTCAACCATTTAATCAATTATCCTTTATAGTTACATTTTCAAAGGCAGTTAATCTTAAAGTCAAATTAGCGCAAGACGCCATATTTTCTTACCATAGTTGAAGTACAATTCGAAATTGAAATTTTCAAAATGAGCTTTTATGGAAACGAACTGATGAAAAGTTTAAAAAAATACATACATATACTTGCTAAGTCATATTCAACAAGTATAACATACTTTTGGCTCAAACTATAATTATTATTTTTCTACTTGATAATAGAAGTTTTCATATTACTAAATATTTTGGAGGCGCACGAAAAAATTTTCGGCGTATTAATTTCAACAACCGGGAACTTCAGATACTACGAAATTAATTTGGATTTATTTTTATCACCGACACTCATTTATTTTCTATCTTATGAATTAGGTGTCTTTTCAATTTTGTGGGTGACTGTCAACAATGTTGCTTCTACTTATAGAGAAAAATACCAAATAAGTATAAAATGCTTCTTTTTTACTTGGAGTCCTTTGCTATTTGCTCGTAAGTTCGTAGATTCTACTTAAAAGTAATCAACTCGATGTCGAATTGACGTTGAAATGAAATCAAATGTACCTAAATACGTATTAGTAACCAAGCATACTGTGCAACTAACTACAAGGAAGATTTATACGTAACTTCATCTACATATCTTAGTCAATTTAACTAAATTTCAACGTCGTCTTATGTCTTACGTCTACACTTATGTCGAATCCACGTGGCGTCAACGTAAATTTTACTTAAATATAGTTATTTTGAATTTTGCGACTTATTATACATAATTTAGGTAAAGTTTATACTAAGTCAATTGAAATTGGTCAGTTTTAAAGCACAGGACTGTGCGCACTTAACTTGATATTTTGTCCTATGTATTTAGCAATGGTATCGAGAATCGAATGGTAGTTGAAATTGTGCAGGCGAGTCCGAGACTGGCAATGTAATCAGCCTGAATGAACCATCTACGACTGCACGTGTTTAAAGATAATAAAACGGACAGGCCCACTAGTACAAAACAAACTCGTTAAATCGTTTCTCAGCAATCAACGTGGATTTGTGAGATGTGCCGGGATTGGCCTTGGTTTGAGGATAATGGGCGACGATTGGCTAGGATCAGGATATTCGTCAGTCTGGTTGGTCGGTGGGTGTTTGAGTTATATCAGTCAGTAGTCAACGTGGACTCGATGATGTAACCTAGTTCTTTATAACATTGGTCCAGTGCAGTGCAGAAATATACATATACATTGTTGTTGCTTAAATAGCGGCGGCTAGTAATATGATACTATGTTTAAGATATCTTTATGAAATATTATATTATTTTAACTAAATGAGTAAAGTCACGTAGGCGCCTCGACAAATTCCAACAGGGGAATAAGTCAGGCAGTTGATGTTTACCTATCGCCAAATAATGTTTTAAATCGACTTTTATAAAATTAATTAACAGAAATATAATTCTTGGGTGAAATAGTGGATTTCTATTTTTATTTCTAACACCTGTTATTGTCGAAGAAGCCGAAATAAATTTAGAGTTTCAAAATAAAGATTTACACGTACAATGTCAACGCATTATTTTAAATATATATGAACGTTTAAAAAGCGAAAATCGTGAAAAATGTGAGAAAGAAATAATAGAACGTATTAACGAATTAACTAAAATATCAAAATCAACAATTTATCGTGTAATTAAAAAAGGAGATGTTATAGATCACGGTACAAATAGGAAAAGGAAAAATATGAAATTAAAAAATATTGATGATGCTACCAAAAATGTAATACGGCGTATAATTTATAATATGTATAAATGGTTTTCATAACAGCTTTTACCAAATATTCCGCCTAAATCGGTAATTGTATTAGATAATGCTTCTTATCACTCGCGAATATTAAATAAAATACCAAACATCAGTACAAGAAAGGAAGACATTTTAAAATTCATGAGAGAAAAAAATATGGAAATTCCTGTAAAAGTTCCAATAAAGCGCGAATTACTGAAAAGAATAAAAGAACAGAATTTCAAAAAGGAATATGTTATTGATAACTTATCCAACATACACGGTCATACACTTTTGCGCTTACCTCCGTACTATTGCATATTTAATCCTATCGAGATGGTTTGGGCAACTTTAAAAGATCGTTTGCGAAAAATGCGAAAATGTAATGACTCTCCAACGTTAAGCGCGGTAGTAGTTGATCATATAAGAGAAGTAATAAATGACCTCGACAATACTGATTTATGGAAAAATTGCGTTCAGCATGTAATTAATAAAGAAAATCAATATCCAACACTACCCCCCATTGCGTCGATTATAATTCAACCGGGTAATGATTCCTCTTCAGAAAGTGAAGATTCGGACGCGTCAACTTTTAGCATTTAACTTTTTTTAATATGCATATATTTTCAGAACAAAATATTTAGCTATTATATTAGGTATGAAGTTTACTTTTTTATTGTTACATTTCTTGGAATATATTTTATTTAGTTGTCAAGAAATTTTAATTTAAGTGACTTTGTTCTAGACATATTTTAATTTTGTTTTTATTTATGGTTTATCTAAACAAATATTTATTTTTGTTGTACTAATTCTTTGCTTTGGTTAAGAAACTTACATTTTTATTTTTATTTTAGAAGAAACTTTAATTTTATTTTTTTACTATATAACATCCTTGCCCCTCGCTAATCTAACCTGTCCCATTCCCTCATCCTGGCAAGGATATGTTCATACCTTCTCATTGGTCCTTGCTGAGCAATAACATATTTCAATATAGTATGGGTTAACTTTAAAACTAAACCCAATAAATTTAAATATTTAGACTATATCTAAAACTGACATAATATTTCAAAAATATGTTATTGGCGAAATGAACAAAAATAGCCTATCTAATAAACAAAAAATAATAAAAATTAATACAATTTTCAAAAAAGTATAACATTTTCTTATGACAAGCATTTTCTATTTACCTCCGCCCATGTACAATAAAGAGATGCCGACGGTTTTTGCAGGTTTTTGGTTTTTATACGATTTCAATTGACTTCGTACAAACTTTAGTCTCGACGTCAAATTAAACCAAAATATTTGCTAGGAACTTCCAACATTCAATTTTATTTTGCAAAACTTCGTTACAAGTATTTTTTTAATCATCTATAATATTATTCCAAAGTGTGCCTTATAACGTTCGTTATCCAAATTAATTTTAATTTTTTCTAAGTTTAGATCATAAATGATTTACAGTACCCTAATTATACTAACCTACAGATGATGCTCTTTTATAATAAAATTTAACTAAACGCAAAATGTTGTACTTAACATCAGCAATGATTATTTTCGATTTCCAGAAATTTTTCCCAAGTGGACACGGCACATTTTGGAACGACCCTCATCAAGTTATGGTGCATTTTTCGAATTATATTGAAGAAACTCCTATTATTTTTTACATACTCTAAGTTTGTGCCTCGGAAACAGGACCACCCTGCAGAATTCGTTTCAGAAGTATTTTCTTTAACTCAAATTTACTCTAATTTGAACAGTCTTGGGGGATTTAGGAGGTTCCAGTTAAAGAAGTTCGACTGTATTTGCATGAATGCATTTAAACATGTTAGTTATTATAATAAATTACCTTTAATATCTTATCTCCAGGCTGCAAACCTTGCAATGAAGCTGGGCTACCGGGCTGGACGGCTGTTACAAAGATTCCCGCGAAATTACCACCGGTAAGCCTTATACCTACAGAACCTTCTTTGTGGAATGTTATAAATCTGGCATCAGGTCTACAAGAAAATAAATATGTATATGTACCTCACACAAGTAGTGTCCATAAACGCCAAAACACTCGGTATACTTTAGTTTTAATCTTCCACAGATGATATCAACATGGTTGACGAAATGCGGGTCAAGTACATTACCAAGTGTTATGGCTACTGAATAAACGTAATCCTTTAAACGCTTTCTAAGGGAGATACAAGTTGTGTAATAAAGAAAATTATTAGCTTTTCTTGAAATAGCTCTTGAACCAATTATAAATGGCTAATAGCTTATTGAACTAATTATAAATGACCATATTTGAACTGAAAATATATTTTTCACCAGCGGTAGGGGCTTCCGTATGTTTCCTTAAAAAATATTTGGATCGCCACTGTAAAATAAAAAGTTGTATTTTTTTATTTCATGACCAATTTTAAAGAAAAAAGATCTATGTTTGCCAAGTGAATCATTTTATTTAAATATAAAACATAACATTTTCTAAACATTTACTGTTCATTAAAGATACCTTTTTTTCTTTCAAATTAAGTCTAAAATAAAAACATCACTTCTATTTTTGCTGTTCAGTGGCGTCCCAAATATTTTTTAAGAAAGTGTTCCCAAACATTTGCAGCAGACTATTGGCTGGTGATAATAATTCCAATTTTATTTCATATTCAGGTTATCTATAATCATTAATCAGTTACTATGCATAAAGTATTAAAAAAATACTACTTCCCATTCAAGAATACCCTCATAAAAAATATATATTTTGCCAGTTTGAATCTCCCTCCGTTGGGAAATACTTAAAAATTTAGGTTTATTGACTACTTTGGACCATAGAATCTCCCTTTAAAATATTTGTACTAATTTAACACACTGTATAGAAAATGGACATAGTGAGTGATAAGTGTATCCCTCTGGTGGTCACGTTAGACATCACTGATGCCTTAGTGACTGATAGCGACGTGCAAAGCAGGTACCAAGAGCTCCGACCCCTAACCCTGGTGGGTTAAACTATATACTGAATAAGGTTTATAGGAAACCAGCGTTGCCAACATCAGCATCTGGAGAATCCCCAAAAGAATAAAAAAATCCTTAGAATTCCTTGAATTCCAAAATCTCGAAAAGAAGCGGGAAATTTGAATTTCCTAGACAACGTTGAAAAAATAAATGAATATATTTCCATATTAAATATACAAGCAAACAAAAAACATTCTAGCAGTTACAAAGTCCCTTATCTGCATCTTATTTCGTTATTCGTTATACAAACTTAAAATCAACAGTATAATTTGCATTGCAGCAACATAGTCTAATCACACTTACATCTTTGGAGATTAATTGTTAATTTGTTATTGTTAAAGAGATACTATTACTATTGATTTTAATTTGTTAAACTTAACTGTCAAGCAAGAGAAATAGGGGTACCAATTTAACCGCCAGGCTAAGGCACAAGAATAAGGTTACCTATTCTTGTGCTAGGGCGCAAATTCTCATTTATTATGCAACGGAACATCGTTGCCGATGTATGCCGAGTTACAGAATTTTATGATAAAATGAAGTCTCCCTAAAATGAGCTTATTTTCAATTGAAACATAATTTATAACGCCACATTCCAGGTACAGCTGAAAATCACTAGTAGGTATTTTACAAAAATCTTCCTAAATTCCTATTTGCGTGTAGAAATCCTTAGATGTAAGGAATAAATCCTTGACTTGGCAACACTGCAGGAACAACTACTCAGAGGACAAAAGCCCCGACCTGCATTGAGTTAAACCTGCAAGCCTTGTTTGGTAGCTAAGGTCATTTGTCAATTCCTCACTAGATATAGACCGGTTTCGAACTTATGCGAAAAATAAGACAAGTAGTTCTTATTAATATGAGTCCGGAAACGTTTCGTTACTGAGATACAGGCATAGACAAAAATTGTATTTGTCTATGGATACAGGGTGTTACAGTTTTCTTATTTTTTCAGTTTTTTTTCAAAATATCTCCGAAACGACTTGAGCAATTTGAATGATATTTAGATTGTGAAAAGTACTTAAAATACTACATATTTTATTATTATTAAAATAGTGTGAATTGACTCATCAAGGGCGTGCGTATGGGCTTGCAATTTAATAATTTTATTAAACAAATCTTTATGCTACTGACTTTTACCTTTTTGACTGCACAATTATGTAGACAGGTCAATGCCCAAAAAAATTTACCTCGATATATTTTTGAGATCAGCCTCGTTTAGTACCATATTATGTACCCTACATAATAAAGCCGAAATTGAACAAATAACAAGAGGTAACTATTCTTAGGCATTTATCTGTTTACATACATATGCGTCAAAAACTAAAAAGTCAGTGACGTACATATTTTTTTACAAAATTATTAAATTGCATGCCCGTACGCACGCCCCTAAGGCTAACCACACCATTTTAGTACCAAAATATGTAATATTTTAAGTACTTTTTGCAATTAAAATATCATTCAAATTGTTAAAGTCGTTTCGGAAATATTTTGTAAAAACTGAAAAAAATAACATTTCTAACGTCCTGAGTAACGAAGCCTTCCCGAACTATTTGTCTTATTTTTACGTGAGGAATCTCCGCTTATGCGATGGTATGTTTTTTGAAACACCCTGTAGAAAACAAAATATATTGCAAGATTAATTTGGAATATTCTGGGGCGATTTTCAGTTGGCAATGGGAAGAAGTGAATTAGGAAACCAAGAATCATGTGACAAAGCAGGAAAAAATTAAACTACTTACATTGGCTGCTTAGTCTTCTGGACAATTGGGTCATCTTCATATATTTGTCTTCTACTACTATAATAATCTGCCAAATAAATATACGTAAATTATTACTAGTTATACAATGTACATTTTCATCATTACCTTCCGCTCTTGGAGGAGGCGGCCGAGGAGGCTCATCTCTACCTTTCGACCTACCATAACCAGCGATGCTATTTCTATTTTCCAACTGATTAAGATTGGCCTCAGATAGTGGCCCCCGAGACCTACCTCGCGGTGCCAGATTACTCTTCTCATCCGGCAATGAATTCGGGCCGCTATTTTGATCTAATTTTTCGTCGAAACCTCCGTTTTGGATCAAGTTGGGGTTCCTCGTCGGTGGTTGAACGTACAAGTTCTGATTGGAATAACTTTGAGGCCCCGACGTTAGAAAATCATCGCCTAAAATGTGTTTCATGAGCGAATACTTCAGATCAATAGGTGTGAATGTACACAAAGTTTAGGCGAGAGAGGAGGGAAATTAAGTTATTGACAGAACAGGTCTGAGCGAGTTTTTATATTTATCAGGTATTTTGTCTCACTTTTATTAGTATAATGCCTAACAAATTAAAGTTTAATAGGTGCATAAATGAACATTATTATTAGATACTGGAATTTTACGGTAGCTAGCTCCTCAACCCAGGATCGAACCTGGGACTCCAGGGTGAGAGACAAATGTCCTTACCAGTCGACCACGAAGCCACACTAAACTACTGATAATATACTTTTATTTACAACCATATATGTAATGTTGACATTACTGACATTATTGAAGGTTTGGAAGTGTCACATTACATACCTCTACTTCCCGCCCTCATTTCCAGATCCCAAACATTTGATAACTATAAAATTTTACTTTTACGGCATATTTTTTAAAAATAAAAAAGACAATTTTCTGTGAATTTCATATGAGGGATATCTTTGTGTCCTTAAGAAAAATTAATTGATGTGAAGTTCGCCAGGATAGGACAAAAAAGAAAGAAGCTAATTCAGTTCAATCGCTAACGTTTCAACTATAATTTAATCTTCTTCAGAGCTCTTACCAATATCATTTAAAAGTGTTTTCTTTTAAATTTTGGATGTTACCAAACTCGCCAAAATAACCACAAGGTAAGATATCGTGGCATATATGCAGGAACATATTTAGACGATTACATATCATCTTGCGTTCCCGATCTTGGAATTGATGTTATTTATCGCTACCTCCCGATTTCTAGTTATAAATCCGTTATAAACAGTTTACGCCGTTTTCTACATATTTGTCTTAAGGATGTATATGTTACGGACAATGAAGTTAATTGGGGAAATGACGTCTTTGACCGGAAAATGATGACATTCTCCGCCAAAGTTGAACTTCATCGACAATAATTGGTCAGTGTCGTCTTTTCCCATGTAAATTGCGTATTCTTGCCTATTGTTAATTGAAATGGGGTTCCTACGATATTGCTCCGGCATTGTCGTCATTGTCCACTACAGAGTGGATAATGATGGCATAAACTAAGCTTCAGATCCTTGTCAAAAACTTCTAGGTTATGTTCGTTGTTTATTTTCTATCTGAAACGCATGTGGTCTCTGTGATTCAAGGAAGTTGTGCAAAGAAAAAAACAGTAATGGATTGTCAGTTAGTTAGTTTTAATCATCTTTTTAATTATATCCAGATGATGCCAGTATATGGTGTTTTGGTGTTTCATGGAAAACTACGTCAGTGTTATCTTCACATCAAAGGTTCCAACCCACTTCAAAAATAATGGATTGTCATTGTAATGGCGGCTGTAAAAATGCTGGCGATGCACGCGCCAGAAAAAAATTTGCAACAAAGTGCCACGGATCACTTTCATGTCAGAATAAAGATGACTAACAAAGCAAATACTGTTTGGTGGCTTTAATTATAATTCCAACTATACCCAGTTGCTTTTGTCCAATATCGTCATTGACCTGACAAGTGTGAAAATACCAATGTATCTATTTTGTAGATTGCCCACTTTTAACGGGAAAAGTTGTCAATGCCCGGGCAAAGACATCAATTTCCAGTAAAAATGGGGATTATCATCATTACCAGGTCAAAGTCGTCAATGCCCGATTGACATCATCACCCGTAACATAAACACTAAATGAGTCCTCAACCATTCCACCTACCAAAACAATACCTAATATCCGACCGAAGCGTCAGTGGTTTCAATCGCACAAATCCAAATGTCTTAATAATAATAATTTAGAATAGTTCATGTCTAATGCGATGAAATCTTATTCCACAATAGACAACACGTGTGCTGTGCACATCCCGCTTCATCTCTCACGGTGTAGATCTTCTACACTAGGAAACGTTATCGATATTATTATCCAGATGAAGTTTTGATAATATCCGACCATAAGTTAGAAGAGACGAATACATTTTTGTAAATTTAGCGAATTTCTTCCGTGTTTTGTAGCGATTGCTCCACGGTTAAAATCCATTAATTCATTTACCTTTATAAAAATTATTGACGGCCCCTGTCGTGCTAATCGAGCTTTGCGTTTGATGCGAAATATTGGAGTTGAAGCCAAAATCCCTGGCGACGGTAATGTGCAACTTATCCTTGGTGCTATCTATAATTTTTTTAGCTTCTTTCAGTGACATCACGTCGTTGCAATTCGTGTTGTTTAATTTCGTTAGAAAATCGCCTACCTCTAGAACTTGATTTGTGTTTATCAGTTGATCTCTCGCTTTCGACGATATTTCTTTGATGAACAACTTGCAGCCCAATACAATACCAAAGTCTAAAAGAAAATTCAACATAAAACAAACAAGACAATGCTTTCAGACTATCACAAACCTTCTTTTTTCGAGTTCTTGGTAAGGGAGACTTTGGCGGGTAGTGGGTTGACCCCCAGAGCTGCAAGAGGGGGCCCATTAAATGATGCGCTGTGACTGTGACTATGTTGGATTGTTCTTCTCTTAATGACTAATGTGACAGTGTCGCCTGAATCTCTAAGTACTTGGACTGCGGTTGCGTAATCTACGTTTTGGAGTGATATGCCGTTTACTGATATTATTCGGTCGTTTACCCTAAAAGCAACATTAAGAAATAATAATAAATGGCAATTTTTTTATTTAGCAAATAATTTGATTTCTCTGGAACATCTTCAATCGATAACTCTGATAGCAGAATAGCACAGTCCCCAAAAATTAGGAGAACTTTCAGACAAACAAAAATAACCTACATTTACATGTATTTACTGTTATCATTTTTTTAAACAATGCACATAAATCACCATAAACAAATAATGCATCAATATCACTTACTGTAAAAGTCTTTCGGCAGGTCCTGAGGCCAAAACATCACTTACTGCTATACTGGGGTCTCCCGAGGCAAAATGGGGGTTATCTCGACCCCCTGAAACGGCTATGCCAAATCCGTAACCTGGGACCCTTGTTACACATATTTGTTTGTATTCCCAGCCTCTTTCCTGCAACAAAAATAAAGATATAGAAACTTACAATATAAACATTATTTGTTTTAGTCGCACTTAAGCAGTTAAGACTCGGTTTGGCGTTATGACCAGGAAATGTGGATTTATAACACAAATTTTCCATTTTAGGGAATGATCTGGACAATTTTCCAATAAAGATTTTCCGTTATTTGAATTTAGTGCCGGTTTGTACAACTGCTGCGCCAATTTTGTGTCAGATTTATTTTTTCTGTATTACTTACATTTTCAGCTAATTAACAAATACTAACCTCTTAAAACTTTTGGTGTCTGAATGAAAAAGGTACGTGTAGTGTATTAAATAAAAATACGACAGAAATAATATTGCCGGTGACTTTTAAAATAATATTTGTATAATTTTAAAATTCGTTTCTAAAACGTGAAACCGTTCAACACAAACCAGATGAACTTGCACAGTCATATGGTTTCTTTTTGAAGAAAAAAGAAAAGTGAATATTGGAAAACTTATCACACTTCTACTAATTAAAGAAGGTCTACAATTACGTTAACATCAAATTTTGAAAAACGTTTAAAAGAAATGACTGGCCTAAACCGACGAACTTTGAAACTAAATAAGGATAAAAAAAAGAAAAAATGACCATGAAAGTGAGGATTTTTTAAAATATCGATCGCAGTCAGAAATCTTGATAAAAAAGCAAGCATGATCATCATAACTAAGAATGCAGTATATTCATATTTTATAAATATAATAAACCTTTTTTCTGAGAATAACTAACTATTAGCTGTGGTATGTCCGGTAGAAAAAAGAACATTCTAATATATGACATAAAAAAGCATAACATTTAGTTGAGACCTGGAGACAAAGATCTAAAGACAATCAATGGCGTACAATTTTAATAGCAATCAATAGAATAGGATTTTATAATTAATAAAAATTAGACCAAAATAGTAATTTATTCATAAACGAGGATTGTATCATTAAAATTATTTTATATAAAAATGTATAAATATCAAAATGGCGTACAAAAAAACCACCATAACTTCTGGTGACGCTGTGTGCTCTTTCATCATCCAATGTGGAGTCTGTTGTGCCCAGTATCTACAATTTTATTTGCTGACAATGCGGTTTTAATAGGAAGTCGATTCGTCGAAAAGTGTGTGCTTTTAACAACGTGAGGATTTCCGTTGTACATATTTAATAAGTTCTTGCAAAACTGAATCCGATGATTAAAATCATCCTAATTTAATTCATATACCAGATGAACTATGAATAATCTTTGCTAGGGTAAATTTTGTCACAATAAAATGTCCTGATAATTCTCTAACTGTATAGCGAGGGTTGTCTTCAACTGACAACAACACATTGACCTGAACAGCAGAAGAGCAGAGCACAGCTCATCCATTTATCGACTTGGTCCAACCCAGTTTTAAAACCAGGGCGTCTTCGTGGAACGACGTGCTGCTATACCCGACACCACCCAACCTGAAGTGACATGCCTGTTATAAAAAGTTCATAGTAGGACCGTGATGGACGATGGTACAAATATGGTCAATCTCCTCAACGCTTGGCAGCAGCATAGCCTTCTTTACGTCCCAGCCACGAAATAAGAAATCGTGCAACGTCGCATAAAGACCTGTTGTTCCAAATAATGGCAGTTTGTGTACGTGTTTATGTATTAAAGCGTCTCTTTATTTATCTCAAATAGTGTTCTTAACAAGTAATAATTGCTCTAGACTCTTGTGAATTAAAGTGCATTAAATGTAGATAATTTAAAATAAAATCTAATATTTCGCGAGTATTTATGTTTTATTTCATCCGTACGCATATAACCTAAAGTAGCTAAATAAACATGCCGACACCGTGTTGTATCCTCGGTTGTAACACAAATTGAACAATTAATTATCACATGTTTTTATGTAAGAATTACGCATTATTTTACATACAATATTGCAATATTTAATTGACCAAGCAGAGAGCAATGCTAATAAGCTTATTTCATTATAAAATTAAACTAACCGGTGGCGGCGATCGCAAATGTGTGGATGCTGTGCCTGTGCTCAGTTTCAATAGGTCTACATCTTCGATGCGGCGCAGTGTTGCCATATTTAGTTCGTGGTTGGGACTTAAAGAAGGCTGGGCAGCAGCATATATCGCATAATGGGCAGTTTCTATTTAAAATAATGATTAAGAATTTTACAGATTATTTAAAATAGGGATTGAAAATTGTTAAAATTTTCCAAAATCATATAGTCTTGTTTAATAAATTAGGAACCACTTGATAGTACAATAAAATGTTACTGTTACAATAACAATCACAATTAAGCACTTCATACAATAAACTATACTTTTTTACTGCAGCAGCTTTTATTTGGTAGTTAAAATATTTGCCATTTAAATAAATATACTATTATCGATCTTTACTTGGTGAAAATCCATTTTATAAATAAGAACAAAATAAACTCGTTTGATTTTCACTAATTTTTATTATTACATGGCAATTGCTTCGCCACAAAGTGGCTTCTTCAGATGGTGAGTATAAGTACAAGTATTGTACTCACCATCAGAAGAAGCCACTCTGTGGCGAAACAATTGTCATGTGAAAATAAAAAATTATGAAAATCAATCATAAGTCTTATATTATCTCTGAATTTTCTGTTATTTCAATTTTGTTCTCTGAGTTAGTCTAATTTATTTCTCGATAGATAAATAATTGCCTCAACTATGTCAATATTAAACACATTATCAATTCTATACCAATAGCCCCTTAAAATTTCATTGGTCACGCCTGTGTAGCAGATGCCAGCTATAGCATCTTGTGGTTGATATTCGACTTGCAGAAAACAAATAAAGAAATAAATGACCAAAACCAAGGTCAAGACTAGTAGTAACAAGTATTTCTTTAGTATAAAAGTGAATCTTGCCATCAACATACATGGGGGACCCAAAAAAATATTTCAACAAGTTTTACACGACCACAAAACAAAGAAACTTTTTACTTATAATCAATTAGTAAGAATTTGGGATGCCTTAATCATGATGATAACGTATTCGTTTTATCATTACGAGACATGTTCTTGATTAACATTATTTACACTCATTACATCAATATACAATAATAGTACCAATAAATAATCATCAGTGGCGGTTCGTTAAATTCTTAGAGGGCCGGTAACTTAAATTGTACTCATCTTATAATAATTTCTAGTTGTTATGATCTACCATTTAAAAGTCCTCAGTATATAATGTCATGCTTAGTTTTATAAGTACAGACTATCAAGTAATACTTGTTAATATAGTAAAAAAACTTGTATATATACATACATTTGAAAAGCGTGAAATTCAAACATACGACATAAAATTTAAGAAACTTTAATAAATTTCCGAAAAAACAACTGTAAGTATGTTGAATGTGACTATGAAATGTGAAATGAAATTTATCAGTGGTTCTTTGGTATTTATACCAATATCGATGAACATGACTACAAAAATATGATAAAAAAAAATTATATTTTGTATGGAATAATAATAAAACTTAACATTAACAGAACTTTTCGAGCCACAACTTCTAGGTTCTTTTCAACTATTAAAATAGGTAACAAAAACTAACTTTTTAAATATAAATTATATTTTTTTGTCAGTTAGAAATACCGTGTGTTCCAAATTCGATGCTCACTATTGGGATCTCGTAAACGGTAACAGCTACAAGGTCGGTTAAAAGGCATAAGTTTCAGCAAATTTTATGCCGATTCCAAATCTATTAAGAAATCACGACTAACTTTTTGAGATTTTCAAAAAAAAAAAAAACGAAAATTTTGGCTGTAGTCAAGTAATCCTTGGTCAAGCAGGTTTTAGATTTTTACATTATTAGGACAATTTTTGGAGACTAATATTTTGGTCTAGAAACGAATGCTCGAAATGTTTTTTTTTATTTTCAAAATATCCGAGGCAACTTTTTGTTTTTCTTATGGCAGGCATATTGGATTTTTCGATTTTCAGATTGCGCTTAAAAAGAGCTTTCAGATGGTGTATCACATACCGAAGAAAAATTGTTTTTCAAGGGACTAATTTAAGAAAAGTTTTCCATTGCTTAACAAAACAAAATAGTGGGCCATGGAAAATTTAAAAAATTGTGTAAAGCCAGAGACAGAAGTTGCTTATTCAGACGGTGCGGCGACTAATTATTATCTATGTACTTAAAATCTACTGCCTTATTTGTCATAAAATTGTCAATAAAGTGTTCAAAATTTGACAAAGAAATCCTCTTCATCAAGGGCATTCTTGCCTGCAAAGTAGTTAGTAATTAGTAACTTTCAAAAATGCTTTCCTAAAAGCGGCCAAATTCACACACAACTTTTAGTAAAATTTAGTACGCTCTGGTTTAAAACAAATAATAAGCATTACTGTTAGTTGACAGTTGTTCACTAAATAGTAGTGGCATTATTGTAAATTGTTCCAGAATACTTATTACTGTTCATGAGTGTGACTACTGCAAAATTCTCAAATGAAGAAACATTTGATATGTTGGAATGTTATTTGAAAGTAAATAGAAACTCGCAAAACGCATCGGCTTCCCTATCTAGAAACATTTCCAGATTTCAACTACATTGAAATTTTTGGAAGAATTTTAAGCAATTTGTTAAATTACGGGAGTTTTGACAATAAAAGAGACTGGTATGATATTGATAATGTTGACCGCACAAATAATATTCTCAAAAGCATAATCCCCGCATATCAGTGCGACAAATTGCAGGCGAAACAAATATTCCAAAGACAACTGTACACAAGACATTAAAACAAATGAAATATCATCCGTACAAACCTACCATTGTCCAAGCTTTAAACAATGATGATTTTGGTAGAAGACTTGAATTTTGTCGTTGGTTTAATCAAAAATGCGAAGAACAACCTAATTTTCAATCGAGAGTTAGATGAAAGTCGTTTTACAAATTGTGGAGTCTTTAACACGCACAATTATCACCACTGAGCCACAGAAAATCCGCATGTAACTACGCAAAGAAGATTCCAAACTAGGTTTGGATTCAATGTTTGGTGCGGCTTGATAGGTATTACCTTTTCTCTTCCTATTATACTCCTATGATCTGCCTACAACTCTTTCCTTAATTATTATTTCTAGATCGCCATTTAATTGGTCCATTCATTTTTCACAACAATTTAACGGGAGCAGCCTATCGTGAACTTCTAGAAAATCAAGTTTTATCCGAGATAAGACGGCTTTTTACAGAACAAGAAATAAACGAATTGTGGCTCCTACAAGATGGCTGTCCTGCACATAATACTAATAATGTTAGACAGATATTGCAGAAAAATTTTGGTAACCGCATACTTTCAAA